>JABEXW010000935.1:0-18727 GCA_013266185.1 Fusarium sarcochroum
ATGAATGACTTATGGATAAATATGAAACATGTTTTTTTTTTTTTGTAACTGCTAAAGTGATGACCTTGAAATGCGGTATTGGCTTACAACCCGGCAGCTTTTCGTCATGAATGTGGGAGCCTCAATGTAAGCCAGGAACAATAATGCCTTTTTACGAGCGATAAAGAGAAGCAATGGCCTGCTCCTCCTAGAGGCTCTGATCACCATGTTTTGGAGACTTCTATTCCAGTGTATCCCCAGTCTGTGTCATGCAAAGAGTATTAGCTTATTACTATTGCTCGATATGTTCTATTTACTCGAAGCCGCGATCATCTTTATTTGGACTACAGCTAAGAAGCTTACGACCAGAAAAATACATAGTCGCGTTTTGATTTAAGCCATTACAAGAGTACGACTAATCACTCGTGTAGCCAGAATAGCCTTGGTTATGTATGATTTCGAGCCTATTTGTCTATTCAACTATCTGTGCGCCCTTCTCATCGAAATAAACCTTTCGGCCAGTCACCAAACTCTCCTGAAGTGCAGTAGCGATAATCAACCCAGTCAAAGAGGACCTGAGAGGAATAGGCATGGGCTGTTTATCAAGCACTGCGTTAACCCACTCGTTCATCTCGACCTTGAAAGCATCCTCGTAGCGATCATACCATGATGGAGTAGGCTCCACCTTGACATAACCATCGCTATCGCAGATCTCGATTCGATTTTTTCGTGGAACAAGGTTGACTGAGAGCTTTCCCTGAGTTCCAAACACTTCGGTCATGTTGTCATACCCATGTACTGCCATTCTCGAGTTATAGAAGAACGCAATCTTTCCGTCCCAGAACTCGCAAATGCCAACCGCATTATCTGCATCGCCTGACTCAGCTAATTCGGTATGAACAGTTGCGGTACCCATTGCCGCGACAGACTTTGGAAGCGAGTCCTCTCCAAAGAAGAGCAGGGCCAGGTCGATATCATGAATGATTGTATCAACAAAAATGCCCCCAGACGTTTTGAGATACTGCTTGTAAAAGGGACTAGTGTCGACTTTTTCACAACCTTGCGAGCGAATCACGGTAGGTACACCGATATCTCCTTGCTTGATCTTCAAGCTAGCCTCGCGATAACTCTCATCGAATCGACGAGTGAAGCCGACCATGCATTGAACTTGTGGCTTTTCCTCGATACGCGCGATCAAAGTCCTCAACTTTTATCCCATGTTAGTCTATCTTCCCAAGCAAGTAACTGATGGGGATAATCTCACCTCAGAAATAGATGTGCACACTGGCTTCTCGCACAAAACGTGAATGCCCCGGTCCAAAGCTGCGAGAGTGTGCGTCATATGAAGAGAGGAAATAGATGCGATAACCACAGCTTGCAAGCCAGCCGTCTCAATCATCTCCTCGAACGTAGCAAAGACTTGGACCCCGTATGGAGCGAGGTTCTCCCTACCCCAGACGAGGTCAGCCTCTGCTGGAGAACACACGCATACAAGGGTAGCGCGGGAGGTGTGATGGACAATGTTGAGGGCATGTTGACGGCCAATTCGACCGATGCCCACGACGCCAACCTTGAGCGTCTCAATTGGATGCATTTTAGTCAACATGGATGAATTCTGGTCGTGATGTAATGGGGGTAGGTAAGTAACCGCGTGTAGATGGCGTCAAATTAAACCACGAATCCTTGAAGCTTTTAATATCTCAAAATGACTATGACGATCATCCGTCATCTGCGGATTCAGAGGAAAGAATACTCCGAAATTGTTTGTGGGTGACACGAGCATACTCTCTCATAACGTTGTGCTTGAGCTCGGTAATATGCTGCGGGGTCGGCGATCTGCTTACATCTTCGTCAGCATGGTTAACCAAATGGTTGTATTCGGGGGATTTCCGGCCCCTCCTCTTCGGAAAACGATCCACCGCTTCGGATTTGAGTTACCGATCCAGGCCTTTCAACGGCTTTGCTCCTCAGCACGTCTTGATAGTTTATGACTATGATCATTGACATGTTACACGCAGCCTGATCTCCAATATCCATTCATTAGAATAGGTTGCAGATTCGTTAATTGTTTCAACCAAAGTCGCAATGTCTGAACTTCCGACTATTCGCTGGGGCATCATTGGTATGTCGACCCCTATCCTTCATGTATGCCCGTGGGCTATTAACATTGTTTTTCAGCCACTGGCATGATTTCCTCCTGGTTTGTCGCAGACCTCCTTGTTCCACGACCAGATGCCAAAGTGAAGCACATCATTCATGCTATCGGAAGCTCCAATATCGATAAGGGAAATAAGTTTGCGATGGAGTTTTGCCCAAAAAGCAGCCCTAATATTTACGGATCGTATGGTGAGGCATACGCTGATCCAGGTGTTGATATTGTATACATCGGAACCCCGCATGCCTTTCATAAGCAAAACTGCCTAGATGCCATTGCTGCAGGCAAGGCGGTCTTATGCGAAAAGGCATTTACTCTCAATGCCGATGATGCAAGGGAAGTCTTCGCTAGAGCGGAGGAAAAAGGGGTTTACGTGGCTGAGGCAATGTGGCTCCGTCATCGTCCCTTGGTGCAGGATCTCCTCAAGATGATCCATGTTGATAAAGTCATTGGAGATGTTGTTCGTGTCTATTCCGATTTTGGTCTCAAGAAAGATATCGCTAGTCTCCCAGCAGGGTCCAGATACAAAGAGCCTTCACTAGGAGCCGGATCTCTGTTAGATCTAGGACTTTACTCCCTAACATGGGTCATGCTATGCATCGACAATCCTGATGCCCCAAGCCCCGAGCCGTTCGTTATCAAAGCGGTGCAATCACACGAGCACGGTGTTGAGGTTTCTAGCGCCGTCCTACTCCAGCGCCCTTCCACTGGCCAGCACGGAATTGTGACATCAACTACAATGGCGACTGGTAACCCAGACATGGTGGCACGGATTCAAGGCACGAACGGTTCTATCGAAGTGCATGGCGAATGCGCGTCTGCACCCGTCTCTTTCAGCATCTACACGGATTTTGAGAGGGATATGGAGAAGGAAACAATCTCGAGAAGTTTGGTAAACTGTTTCGAATACCCCGTGGTGGGACGAGGATATCATTTTGAGGCTGACGACGCTGCCTTGGATGTTTTGGAAGGCAGAATACAGAGTAGGGTTATGCCCAAGGCCGAAACAATCCGTCTTCTGGAGATCACAGACGAGATCATACGCCAGGGCGGTAACAGACAAGTCTAGGGTTCATTAGCAATCGGGATGCCTACTATAAGATTAACCAGACATCTACTGGGCATGCAGGTTTCGATTAAAATCCCTAGAGAAGTTAGCAATAAGAGTGCCAAAAAAACATACAACAGCGGGGATTCGCTGGTCGTCACCGACCCAACTACTAATCCGCCGGTTAGTGGCTTGACTATGGGAGAGCGGACGGGATCCCGTATTTTCCACTACCTTTGGTCGTATGTGCTAGAAAGTGACTTTTAATTAGTCTATACCCTCAATAAAACTCTATTTCGACGTGTCACGGCTTCTTATGCGCAAGTCAATCCCAGTCACAAGATGTATGCTAGGCTCTACCAGATTGTTGGCTTGACCTCAACACGCTATCACGAGGAACGGCAGCATCGATGTATGGCGAGAAGTGAAGTTGGAGCAGCCAGCGAAAGTTTATGTCATAAGAGACGCAGGAACAACAATAAGCGAAAGAGCCCGACGATAGAAAGGGTCCGGCGATAGGTGGATTGATGATGCCTTGAGGAAGACATGTTGGTGTATCTCAAGTGGGCGGGTCAACCGTTTCGGTACTAGGGCGAACGGATGATTACTACTGTACTTCAAGTACCTACTCTAAATCTTTACTCTACCCAACGAATCGACCGCAATACGTGCAATAAGGGAGTCGACCTAGACTGGACTTGGGTCAAATCATGCTTGTGGCAAGCATGATAACTTTCTCCATTGCACTGAGTTCCGGGCGAATTATGGACAGAATCTGATAGATTTTTTGCGCCATGATTCGGATTATTTTCTCCATACTCTCCATTCTTTTCTCGATAGACTCGATCTTCTCGCTCATACTAGAGAACTTTTGGTCGAGCTCCTCAAGGGAGAGGTTATATATCATAACACCCTCCATCGGCTCGCCCATCATATTTGAACAAGTGCCACAAGCAATACACAAATGCGAGCAGCGTAGAATAGTGTTGTCCTCAAATCTTGCTTTGTGTGAACACCGGACGGTGGCGTTGAAATTTGATGATATATTTCTCCTAAAACTATTATGAATTTACTCAAGACTTATGATGATATTACAAAGAACCATATTGTCATAGTTGTTTGCCCAATCTTATCCTCACAGTTGATTTCCTGCTTATCATGCTCCATTAGCGACCTCAACTGTGATCGCCAGCCTTGTGTCTGCAACGCTTCATCATTGCCAAGATCCATATTGGGCCCCCACAATCTTCAGTTTACCATGATCGATGCACGATTGCAGGGCCTAAACTAATTCTATTTGTCACTTTTGCGCTGGTATCGACAGCAATATCGACCACGATGCACGGCATCCTTTTGTTCTGAGCATATTTCGTATCTAACCGAGTTTATCCTTGGTCGTGAATGATGAGGCAAGAGTGTTTTCTTATACGAAAGACAGTTCCTTTAATACCTGACCGCGGACAGACCATTATCACGGCCAAGAAAGATATTGAAAAGTAGACAACAACAGTGAAGAAAAGGCCGTAATAGGCAGAAAGATGAGCCACAGGGTGATTCGCGAAATTGTGTTGCGACGCCAGTATAAGTGTCAATCCTACTTATGGAGTGAGTTACATTATCTAAGGTTTCGGAGCATAGTCATAATTCAACAATGTGTAAGGTTTACGATGCTATCAGAGTTTGAACACAATGCAATCGCACAGAAAGTTAAACTGAATCGTCCATAGGGTTTGCGACTGCCTATAAAGAGGTCTCTGCCCCCGGACTCTTGTCCTCTAAATTTTCTTTCTGTAACACCCCGCTTGAGCAGCAAAATGGCTACAATAGCAGCAATAAACAAGCTTCCAGGCGAGTTAATGATTATGGTATTGCGATCACTCTCTTCCCCACTGGATTTTCAATCACTCATCTTGGCGTGCCCTGTGTTTCTTCGGTATTTCTGTGACCAACGCCGATACCTTCTCCCGCGTATCGTGGTTGAAGTTAAGAAGGTGTTCCGAAACTCGGAATTACTTTCAACAGCTATACTCGCTAGCCGTCTTCGACTGGGGTCTCGGAACCTCCCATTTGTCACGTCACAACAGGCCAAGGCACAGGTCCAGCCAATTCTGGAATCTCAGCCTTTATGCCCGAGCCAGTGGGAATGGGACTTTACCATTCTCTGCGAGTTGTATCATATCAGACAAGAAGCCGACAACCTAATCGCCGAGTATGCAGTAAAAGCTTGGAAAAGGTTGCAGTAAGAGGCCGAAAGGTTGGTCGAGCCTTGGTGTCAAAGAAGATGGTCAAGAGTATACAATGAACCTGTGATACTTTCCGAAGCAGAAATGGACCGGTTTGATCGAGGATTCCTGGAGTTCGAAATCCGGCGACACACTCTCTATTACAACAACACTGAACTACTCCAAGCCAAGGTACGTTCCCGAATGCATAGATCAATCTTTGGAGATCATGATTTTGTCGCCCACACCAGTATGGAGAATTTTTGGGACATGAGAGCTTTCCAGTCCGTCTTCCGTTTTGTCTTCGATGGATACCGGCGGCTTGTACATGAAGTGGAAGAACAGCTCTGCCAAAGAGCCCCAGAATCTTACTCGAACTTATCCACTTCCGAGTTAAATCTCGTGTGGCAGTTCCGTCAGAGAACAGTACACGAAGAGTTGAGGTACGTCAAACATCTCTGTTCGCAAGGCTATGCATTATTACTAAGCCTACAGTGTATGCATAAGGTCTGCCTCCAACATTTTATACTCACAAGTTTCCTTTCTGTATGCATGCGAGAGGTCCATCTCAGTTTGTCATCAGACACCTCGGCAGTCAGCGAGAATGACAAGCTGGGCTTTGCCCTAGAGCTTCTAGGCGGGGAGGTAGGTCCCTCCAATGAGCCTTGGACGCGAGCGCGATATTTCTGGGATGTGAGTCGAATCATGAGGATACGTGGACAAGTATTTGGGGCTACTTCAGGTTATTGTGATGGTGGGTTCTATGAAATGATGTACGATTTTGATTCAGATGACTCGTTTTGAAATATCACTACTGTAATGCAATTACAGGTTAAGAAAATAATACTCACGTTCTTATGATGTTTCCATACGTGCCTCTTTGTGTCCAAATTCTGAGCCAGGTCAAATTTGGCGTTCAACATCTTGGCATATTATATGATCCCTATTACAGTGAATTGACTTGAAGATTGCTGCTTCATGACCCTATGGCATGATGGTTAGCCGAATAGTTGCCACACTCCACCAGTAACTTTTTAATTTTCTTGAGAATTTCTCATATCTTTTTCCCTTCAAGACACGTAATCCTGCTCAGCTGTCTGTATGCTCGCAGCCGACTAAGCTGTGACACATGTACGTTTGACAGTAGACCATGGGCCATCCTCGCATGAGTCGCACCTGAGCCTCCCCGGTACCTTAGCATCGTGTATCACACCACACAAGCACAACGCGTCGTTTGGAATAGTTTTAACGGCACGCCATGCTACTACATATGCCCTCGTCGCTGGGAATCTACCGTTTACCATACGTACAGCGACAACACAGACTATTCAGCAGTGTTCATTATATTCCCCAGGTTGAAAGACTACCGGCATTTTACCAATAAATTCTCTACCAATCCATTTGTCGAAGCTCTGGATGATTTCATTCAGCCTCTATATCAGATTGTCATCCTGTGAGCATACAAGCAAGACGAAACACCGTTTTGATGATTCTCCTCAACCCGCTTTGCACATATCTCTCCAGCCCCTTTCACCATCTTTCAGTATATTGGGCAGCACCTCTTTGACGTAGAAATCTCGAATAGTGTTGTCCATCAGAAGAATCGCCGGTGCCAGGAGGTCGGGTTCCCGCCCAGGCACGTATTCTCCGGTTCTATAGAACTTGAGAATAGCATCCTTTACAGCGTCTTCTGCAGCTTTGTTGTTTGTATTGTAGGGAGTAGCGCACTCATCGGTCGGGTAAAAGGGCGGCTTGGTATGATCGAGGCCAAGAACCGAGAATAGAGTAATAGGTTTGTTGGGTGAAACAGGTTCAACTTTTGAGATCCTCTCATGGACCCGGCAGATGTATGATAGCGGGGGTTCAAGTTTGGGTTTGGTGACAGCGTCGAGATTTTGAGCTGGACACTGCGAGCAAACAGGGCATGAGTACCGGGCGCTCAAAAACCCGACGAGCGCGACAGCAATATGAATGAGATACGCAATTACGACCATGATGGCTGTGGAATCGATTAATTACGATAAATGACGAGGTCAGTTCGAGTGAAAACTTCCCAGACGATTAAGCGGGATGTCGGAGAGGGGCACATTGGAATATCTCAAGGGAGGTAAAAGGCATGGCTTTTATAATCAAAAGAAGGAGTTATACACGGTATTAACTTTGCTGCGCTGCAGCTTGGAGGATAATTGTGTGGATATTAGGTTATCAAGTCTCCGAGATGGAAAAACGAAACGTGTTCTTTGCTACTGTGAAGGCTGTTTTCTCATTCACTTTGGGGGCGCAAAGCATATTTATATAGAATGGCCACACGGGACTTGAAACAAAATCGGCCAGGCCACTCGCACATCACATCATGAACTCCTCAGGGTTCGGGAAAGTTCCCGGCTCGAGACATAGTTCCTCTGTGCAATTGTGTTTCGTTTGCCTTTGTGATAGTTCTTAGAAAGTCATATAATCCCATAGCCTAAACTCTGAAGAATCTCAGCATAGATTTTATGACTTGGCTCTCTTAATTAATTCCAATTCACGGTTTTACTCTCATTGTTTAACAGCGGGAGTCCAGATTCTTGCTGGCACTGTAACCGCTTGTGACTCGCAATCGACTTCAGGTTTACTCAGCCAGGCTCGGGCATCTTTTCGATTAAGACTTGATCATGAAATAGCGAAATAGTAGAGCCATAAGTTGTCTTTGACAAGAATTTAGTAGATTGTATAATACTTTCAGAACATGAATATTCTTCTACTGGGTTACTTCGCAGAGGAAGGCCAGATTATTGTTCGGACCCCTAGCCTGAATGAAAACCCAGGTTTGGTCTAGCTGGGATGGCCAGAATGGGGAATGATCATTCGTCTATGACGTCATCTACGTCAAACTTTGTCGAGCGATCGTCAGGTACCAAAGCTGCCAAGATGGAATTGACGGAGTGGAGGTCACAATATTGCACATTTTAGTTCCATATGTGTGTAGGAAGATAACTTTGTAGAGGACGATAGCTGAAGGGTTAAGCAGCACCATTTATATTCTTAAAATAATTCCCTCTGATAAAATACAAGCAACATAAAGCAAGGAAGAGGCGATATTATCCTTGATCTCTTTTGAAAGTCTTTTCCATGGTTTCAATAGAGTGAGTGTGCAGGGTAGGAACGGATGGGTCCACTGTTACCCCGCTTAGGTCTAGCAGCATCATCACCAAATACATTCATTCTCCTCCCATTATCATCATCTTTTTGATCTTCGACGCGCCCGTCATTGGAACGCCGCAGCTCGAGAAAATGCGGATTCACGTGCAATCACTCACTCTCAACTCGATTTCAACGTCATCGTTACATTCACCTGCGCCCGCGCTGGGTGAAGTCCACCCCCTCGCCCATTAGTCACCAAACAACCCTCAATCAAACATGATGGGGCGACGCTACAACTCATCAGCAGTGCCCGACTCCTGTGGCCTATGCTAGATCCCTCCCTCATGCTCGACTGTCCTGATCAGTGAACCAAGCGAATCGGTACGGCGCAGCACCATGCATGCTCTACTCGCGACCGTCCATAACGGCAGACGCGTCAAAGGCCGCACCAGCACCTCCCAATCATTACTGGCCACGTTCTCAATTGAGCCCGTCTTCCTGAGCCATTCGTGAGACCTCATATGCCATGCCATGGTATCTATTCTGAGCGTCCTCTCTGACGCTGGCATTTCCAAACCCCGAATCTACCGCCGCCGCCGCCGCCGAGAACAAGGTCAACGAGACCATGGATTCGGCCTTCGACCTCGAGAAGTCCTTCACCAGCACCATCGCTTCGCTCGGTCCCTCCCGCGAGAGCGGCGAGCAGCTTATGCTGTCGCCATCCCCCCCTTCGTTGCCTGAATCGGCCTCTCGAACTGACGACACGATTGTACACACGGGCGCCGGCCCAGCGAACCCTCTCTCACCGAACGCGACCCCGGTTCAGTATATAATCGGTCTGCTAAGGTCACTCCCGGCCAACGCCGCCAACGAGCTACCATTGTCGCCGAACACAAGAACGAGACGCCGTCATAACCATGCAAAATCCCCCCGAAGCCTACATCTATACCATCGTGATAGCTGAGGCTTTTGGCTCTCGACCGGGTCATTTGCCAGCTGAGACTTTCCCAATCAACGTTTCTCGCGGTTCCATGGCTTGATGCTCGATCCGTCTCCCAACAACACTGCTTCAACCGCCGAGCGAAAACGGCCAAGTAGGCCGAGGCGGGAGCTTTTGTTTCCCTCATTGAATTCCGGCCTTGACTGGACACGAGGTCGATAGCCTTCCCGAAGTCCCCTCCCATGCTGCCGTCACAGCCGCCGACCCCCATCCCGTTGCGTCCTTGAGCGGGACTTAACCGACCGATCACTCGTGGTTAGCATGGCCGTTGCTCGACATACAATCCGGCCGTCAATACGTCGCATCACCCACCGAACGGACGTGGTCAACTCTTAGTGAACCTCCCTCGCCAACACCCCTGGACCTAAAGCAAACGATCCCTCCCCGAAGCGCCCCTCTCCGAAACCAATACCGTCATTGACAACTGAGCTGCATGTATTCGGCCCTCGACCTGGTCACTTCGCTCCAATTCATCATGGTTCGGAAGATAGCAAGTGGGAATACCGGCTCCAGATCGATTCAAGTCACGAGGTATGGCCAGTCACCTCAGTTATTGTCGCTCTTACCCAACGGTACAGCAGACATTTTCACTTTTATACAACCACTGACGCTGTCACCTTGCGCTCGGGGTTTAGCTCGGTTGGGGCCTGGAGAAAGTGTCTAGTCTCGGTTCCCTGCAGCTCACGCCCAGTTGCCGAGCACCTGGCTGCACGCCTGTCCCATTCCACCTTCATCAGCCAGTCATCCCAACCTGGTCGTCGCTGCTCCAACGAGCCGCTTCCTTACAAACTCGGTGCCCCTAATTGACCACAACACGATCTGGTGAACAGCCGATGAGGATGCAAGGATACTGCGTCCTTGAACAACTGGCAAAGCGCTGACGCCGTTGGGCTGATGCAAATTACAAGGCGGGCCACGACAACCACGATATCCGCTATGATAGTCACTCTCCTCTCGCTATCCGGCTGGACTGCTCTAAATATGTTGATTCGTGCGTGCTTGTTCGGAAGGTAAACCTTCTAGCCAATTGCCGAGTACGTTGATGGCCGAGACAGGGCCTGCAGGTGTGCTCTCGTAAGTGATGTCGCTGTATGTCTTTTGTGACGAGCCACGCCACTATTAGAGCCAGTGATGCTGTGCTTGTTTGGTCGACAGTGGATGTAACTGTAGATGCCGCTCCCTCGTAGCGTATGTGTCAAGGTAGGGCTCATCCAACGACCGAACTGTTTTCGGTAGCATGCGTCGCTATTTCACCATCAACGTGATACGCTCGTTATCATCAGGATAAACCAGTCAGTATTGTCTCAACCTCGTTTGTTTGATGATTATAGTGTATCTTATCTGCCTATTTCGCCATGGGAACGACCCGTCTTCTACCTACTCACTGGGAAAGAGGACCAAGCCTCTGCTCATATATATCAGTGGTCATTGACAGTCCGAGCTTCATGTAGGTCAAGCGAGGACATATTCCCAGCTTTGCTCGAACCCTTCGAACCCTTCCATCCACCCGAGTTCAATCTTGCACGGCAGGATGTAACTTATTGCCGCCATCTCTCCAGAAATGCCCTCATACAAGCTGCAGCTGTAGCGGCAGCAAACCCTTGCCATCTCTTATCTTTGTGACTATCCGCATAGTCACAAACACCCTTGATAATGACACAGGGCATATTATCCCACACTCCAGCGCCTTCCATCTCGAAAGCTATGATGCCCTCACTCCGAGCGATCTCGTCACGATCCTCCCCAGACTTCATAACTTTATCACCAGAGGCATATTTTCCAAAGTGCACAGTCGGGCAGAAATTGCTTTGTTGACTAGGTATACTCTGTAGTATCTCCTGTTGACGCTGGCGAGTGATCGATCTTTTAGCATCACACTTCAGCTCCTCGCATGTTGAGATGCGAGCTTGTTCGCAGATCATCCGCATAGGCCCCTCGGACATGGCACAGACATCGCATGCAGATATATCATGGTGTTTGTGGCGATACTCTGATTTGAAGAGGACGTCTTTATCGGCGCCGGGGTAGATGGCTGAAGTCCCAAGTTCCCGTCTCAGAGTTTCCATGTGTACTGCCGTCCTTTCATGGAGTATTCTCTTCGCATTGCGACCCTTGAGTCTTGCCAGAAACCCAAGTATTTCAGCCGGTGGTTTTCTTGCACTCTCCAAGATGCTGTCTTTCCTGACAAATCTATCAGGATACTGTCTTCCAAAGTCGTATGTGACAAGCCCCTCGCTGACCGCAACATCTCCAAGCATGAGCTCGGTGCCATCTTGGAGAAATGGGACACCACCACAGATTCCTACGATTAACACCAAGGAGATTCTTGGGAATGTCCCGCCGCAATGAGCTGCCACAGAAGCTGCGTGACGTGTGCCCATACCTGGCATATGAACCAGTACAACGTTGTGGCGGTCGATAACACCAAGCGAGTAGGTGTTAGTGTCTCCCTCGGCACGACAATATCTACCGGTAAAGTGGACATCGAAGAGTACCTCGACAGCATCAGCCTCAAGAGGTAGTGCACAAAGGATAGCTATATCGACCGATTGAAAGCCTGGCTGATTGTGTGGCTGAGTTGCCGCTAGGCTGGTTTCTTCCCTCTGCTTTTGTACAGAGTCGCCTTGTGCCTGGTCTCTTTTTGTCGATTGGTTAGGTTGAGTTACCAAACTACTTTTTGCATCTCTAGCCGGTAGGTAAATTGGTAGCTTGCGCTGAGGCGACATCTCACCGATACCACTCATTTCATAGTCCATATCGAGTTCAGGCGCTGCGCCAATAAACAGCAAGTTTGGTAAGTCAGAGTCAGACCAAATAGGATATGTTGAAATGAGTAAAATCCGCAAACATGTCGCAGACGTCGTTTGTAGTCGTGTCATGATCTTCTCCAAGTCGATTAGCCAAGACCTTGCCTTCTCAACTCGTTCGCCCAGTACGCTCATGTCCGTGACAAGGAATAAGCTCGGGGTCATCTGAAGTATCCATTCGAGGATGGCAAACCAATCTTCACAAGTTGATGCTCCCATGAATCGTAAAAGTGCGTCGGCCAGAAAGCTGATTGGGTCATCAACTGAGACCTTTTGCAAGGCCTGGATTGCCAACTGTCGTAGAAGCTCCCCTTCCGAGCTCGCAATAAACTCGGTGGAAGACGGCGATTGTAGTATGGCAACTATCGGTTGCTTATCTTGGATCAAATCGAAAAGCTCAGCAGAGAACCGCTCAGTACGGCTGATCGAGTTGTAGGAGGATTGCACCAAGAGTAATGATGACTGTTCTCCCTTTGCCCAATCGTGGAGTTGTGGGCTTTTCCATATATCATCAGTATATAGTTCTTGACGCGTAAGTCCACATGCCTCTTGTAAATCTAAAAGTTGTTCTTTGAGATATACAGGATCAAGACTTGCGACAGGCTCCCGACAGAATGCTGGCAATGCCCAGATACACGTTTGCAAAGTGGATTGTGAGTTCCTCAGCGGCGTCCTCTGTGAGTCGATATCTAACGATTGAACACTTAGCGAGACGATATGATTCAGGTCCTGGAGTTAGGCATACCAGAAAGAATCTGTTGTAGCTGGACAAGTTCGTTGTGATACCTCTCGCCGAGTTGCTCAGGTCTTATCAGTCCACAGATGTCAGCTGGTTGGCGGCCATCGTTGGGATCTGATCTCCATTTCATTTGCCTTTGAGCCTCGCGAAACAGCATTCGATATTTCTCCTCCATTCTTATAGCTTGTCTGATGCTGAGGAGAACTGAATATTTTGAGGCGTTTTTGCTGCGACCACAAATAAACCTACCACGTCATCATACATAAATCAGGCTGTGTTGAGCCACACGTGAGTCAGGGACGACATCCGAGGAAACAGTCAGTATAGGGACATGTTCTAAAACCTATAATTGCCGTAATCTTGCGCAGTTTTCCTTGGTCACCCAAAAGCCATAGCATTCACTGAGTGACAGGCCTGGACATCTTATCAGTAGCGAATCACAGAAGGCTTGACTGCTGGCTATTGGCAGCCTCGTTTCCCCAAAAGTATATCTACCAAACAGGGAGTGGCTGTCGTCATGTGCCACCAAAGTGCAATTGGGCACCCACTGCGGCTGAACGCTGAGCCTGATCTGACAGTTTCAATCGTTCTCCTCAATCTGTTATCTCGTCACCTCAGTTGCCATGCCTCGCCAAACTTTTGATGGACCGCGTGTTATTACACATAATAACAGCCGGAATTTGGCGCCTCCCATGCATGATGCTATCGAAGACTGCTCCGTTCAGGCCAGCATGACTCAGCATGACAGTTTGCCTTCGCAAGTAATAGATAGCGAAGTCGATGAAGACGAATCTGGTCAGTTAGTCCCCCACTGAAAGGAATGTCACTCACGGTGAACAGATCTGGAGTCTCAACGTAACGAGGCTCGTACCCGTCGCCGACTCCCTATGATGGTAGATTGGCGTCGCGAGATCTGTAGTTTTCTAAACAAGGACGACATGTGCACTGATAACGAGATCCGGTTCGAGCTTGAGACCGTCTCTGAGCGTTTGAGAGAATTCGATTCCCTGAGACGTTTGGCACTTGCTCATCGAGGACCTCCAAGAGTTCAAGTGATCAACCAGACTGAATGTCAGAGCTCTAAGGAACGGGGTCTCTATCTGGATAAGCCCTGGGTTGTTGATACCGGGCCTCATCACGCACATCTCCGTTGCAGCAAAAGAATCGACAACTTGCAGTTGTATCTGGAGAGGAACAAAGAGATTACGTGTATTGCTTACCGTACCTACAGGTGCTGTGGAAACTCACGACCAGTTCCAAATACGAATCACTCTGAAGAAGCTCACGAGATAGATGTATCATCTTTGCGTGTCAGTGAGAGTATTTCCATCGTCTCGGACGAACTCAAAGGAGCTTGGGAAGAGCTCATCGCCAAGGACGACCAGTTGTCCAAACAAAAGACCCGCCCTGGTGTCAAGAATCATGAAAACCAAGACACCCGCCACCCGTACCTCTGGTGGTTCCATCACCGCCAGGACATCATATCGTGGACTACTCACCTCGATCCAGAATCTCGGAAGCACGTCGGGGTTTTCCAATCGTATTTGAGCGAATGCCTAGACAGGGAATGGGCCACAGTAGATGCCTTGTTGAGTAGAAACAAGATTACCGCGCAGTACCTGAACTACATCTTTGTAAGCCCGCTCCTATATATATGAGATCCACATCTAACGAGATACAGGCTCCTGGACAGATTGTTATTTCGACACTTGGGGGCACCTCAATCGCCCAGCTCCAAGCGTACACCACAACGGACTGGCTCAGCAAGAATCATCTCTCAACTGAGGACAGGATTAATGCATCAATCAACGCTAGTCACTGGCAGTTTGACGGACACTTCCAAAAGTACACTGCTGTTCTTCCAATTTCTCATCCCTGCTCGATGACTGAAGAATTTTCGATCAACGCCCTGCCTGTTTACCCAATACAATATGCTGTCGAAGATGTTGTCCTGGCGCTTCGAGCGCGCGGGGAGATGTTCTGGAAATGCCGCCATCGTAACTATGTCTGCGTTCTAGGTACTCCTGAAGATCATCTTTATGATGCGGTACGTGGTTTTGGTACAACATCGAACTCCATGAGCTAACTAATCGAATAGTATTCCGGCTCAAGATTCATGATTGATACCGCAACATATAAACAGATGCACCCTCGCGCGAACAATATACCTCCACCGGTGCCATATTATGATGATCTCGGGCCTGAGTTGATGGCTCAGGATGATCCACCTCCAGAGCTGGGAGATGAATTCTACATGTGTCTCCCCACGTCTCTCAATGGCTTCAACATGCAGAAGAAGGAGTGGGGTAAGTCTTGATAAAGCTTTGAGGGTATAGTATCATGGCTAACTCATTTTGAGTTAAACTTGATGTTGCATATCTTCGAGAGGTGACATGGAATAAAGAAGCTTTTGAACTCTTGGTTATGGAACCCGGAACGAAGGAGCTGGTTGAAGCTGTGGTCACAAACCATGTGGATGAGGACAGGAACACTGATGTCATTCATGGGAAAGGAAATGGACTCTTTATTTTACTTCACGGGTGAGAGTACTTGTCGGAAATATGCCTCCCCATTTCAAATCTAACTTCGAGCTTAGGGGTCCCGGAACCGGCAAAACACTCACGGCGGAAAGGTGTGCGCGTCGTTTTCGTCATCTGGATATCCTATTAACCATGATGCAGTGTTGCGGAAATTACCAAAAAACCTCTCTATAGAGTAACTTGTGGTGATATCGGTACAAAGGCCGAGGAAGTAGAGCGTGTACGGGAATATCGCGCATCAAAGTAGTAGAGTAGAGTGCTGACTGTCTCCAGTATCTCGAGGTCGTTCTGCTCCTCGGAAAAACATGGGGTTGTGGTACGCAGACAATACTATGCAATGCAAGCATACGGAGCTTACTGGCAACTAGTTGTTCTTCTCGACGAAGCGGATGTATTCCTAGAACAGCGCAAGCTGGACAATCTGGATCGTAATGCATTGGTCTCGGGTATATTCATGTACAATTCTTCACGATGGCGATGATGCTGATCAAGATCATAGTTTTCTTACGGGTCTTGGAGTACTATGACGGTGCGTACTACTCCTCATCTTCCTAGTACTTTTTTACTGACGGGGTTCCTCAGGTATCCTGATCCTCACGAGTAATAGGGTTGGCATTTTTGACGAAGCTTTCAAGTCACGTATCCAACTAAACTTGCGCTATGAGAACTTGGATAGGCCCCAAAGGCGTAAGATTTGGGAAAACTTCATCAATCGCCTTGAAAGGCTCGAGCTGGAACGTGGTAAACAAGGCGATGTTCGAGCTCTCGTCCCTGTTCCCGGTGGACCTCAGTCGGCCCCTCTATATGGAGTGGACATCAAGAACATACGGAAACACCTTGATAAGCTCTCCGAGCCATCCCTCAATGGTCGTGAAATTCGAAACATGATTTCGACCGCGAGACAGCTGGCTACGTTTCGCAAGCAGATGCTGGGTTGCGAGCATTTGGAGACGTGTATTACCGAGGCACATAAGTTTGAGGAGTATATCAAGACACTGAAGAAGGGTTTTACAGCGGATCAGATCAAAAAGACTCAACAGGAGAGATGAAGTATTTTCTGATCTTGGCACAGTTCGTTGATTAGGCCTTATCAAGCACGCAATATCATACAGATAGCGGTTTCCTTGGTTTTTATTAGTAAATTGAGGTTCATTTGTTCGTCGAATGGTGGAACGTATCGGTTATGTATCGATTTAGTAGTTCGAACTGATCAACTACAGGTTCCGCAAGGTTGAAAGTGCCACCTGCACTTTTCTCCCTCTACTTCATCTGACCAGTGGTAAGGCATATTCAAGCACCAGCTTAGTCAACTAGATATCACATGAAGAGTCCTGTAGACCAATCAAAGTAGCTTCATCCACGTCACGAGGCACACAAATTTCCCACTTTTCTCTCATCTTACGCATCGCTTCGAACAAACATATTCCGGCATAAATCTCGCAACGCACCCGAAATAGTATCGAGTCTGCACACACCCGCGGCCTCGAGGCTACAGCAACTTCAACTATCATATCCATATCTGGACTTCGTCGTCACTGCAGATGGCCTCCACTTGTTAAAACCATCTCACTTTGAACCACGCAACAGGGTTGAGTAATCGAGCATAATGCCAAGCTTACTGGCCAAAAACAAACCAAGAGTCATGGAATTCAGAGGGGGGTCGTGGTCCAGGGAAGCTGAAGGAATGCCAAAGCCTCCAACACGTATGAATGACGACACGTGGGAGAAGTTCAAACCATACCTTTGCAACCTATATAAGAAATACACCCTCACTATCGTCCAGAATATCATGGAAAAGCGCTTTGGCATTGTTCAGAGGTATGTATGTTTAGCCCTGGTAGCCATGACTATTTGGCTGACCTTCGAAGCAAGCGTCAATATGGTTATCGGTTTGAGAAGTGGGGCATTAAGAAGTGGACAGCCCCCAAGAACCGAGCTACTCGTGACGAGTCAACAGACTTTAGTGATGTCAACATGGATTTGCTGCCCAGTCGACGTCAACTTTCACCTTCACGTATCCTGTCAGCTGTAAGGAAACGGCGCAGTGACATATCACCAGATGCTAGAAAACGTATCTGCGTTCGAGAGGTATCAACTATTTCTTTGGCTACCAAACACTATACTATCTCACAAGATCACACTGCAGGAGAGGAGACTCGTCGCTCTCATTTATTTGCAAACTTTGGAAGAAAGCATCAGAGACAGCCTGGGGTTCGAGGGGCGCCTGTCAATAATCCCGATTGTCGTGGAGTGGTGTTGGCTGATTACATTGTCCCACTGGTATATATCACCTTGGCATTGTGCTTCTGCAGGCTTGCTAACGTTAGCTACAGTACATCCCTGCCATCAGAATGGATTCGGCCGATGTTAACCCTCCTCTTCCTCCCCCTCGTTATCCGGGCTTCCCTCCTCCGGGTGATAGGGCGTATGATGCTGACTATCTCTCGACCATTGAGGACCAGCATGGGAATAACCTACCATTCAACCACTCCACCTACCGTCTAGGAGGGAAACCGCGTGTTTCTTATGATGAACGTGATTTGATCGACCCATCATCCAAGGTGCGCATCGCGGTGTTAGATACTGGTCTACCAGCCACTAAAGATCAGTTTAGGCAACAATTCCCTATTCCTAAAGTGGTACTATCAAATGCCGTGGACAACAGTCCAGTCATCTTATCAGGTTTAATACCTCAGTCGCCAGTTCCAAACTCTGCACCTTCTTCTCCCAGCTACACAAACGCGTTAGAGAAGGATCTGTGGATGTAGGAATGCGCGCCTACTCGAGCCTCGTTGCTGGCAACAATCGGGTTGGCGAAGGGGCTATCGTGATCTTGTGTGTATATGTGTGGGTGTGCGTCATTGGGTTCTAGTAAATATTTCTAAACTAGTCCCACCAAGCCTATACTAGGGGCATAAAGAAACAATTATTATATAGATTGAAAACTAAAAGTCTGGAGTAAAAACTATATTAAGGATAACAGGACTATTTTCAAGAGCTTAGGCTGTTTTATAGGCGGAGAGCCCACGCACGGCCATGATGATATCGAAAGGTCGAAGAAGGAACGAACACCTAGAGACTGAGCAATTTGGAACATAAGAGCTTCATAGACAG
>JABEXW010000936.1:0-34247 GCA_013266185.1 Fusarium sarcochroum
CACCCTTTGCCCACATCAATGCCCACCCCCCTCAAACATCATCATACACGCCTGACATCACTCCTACCACACCATTCTTGTCACGAACTGTCTCCTCCAAGGGACACCCCTTCTTCCCCATGCCGATCTCCTGGCCCACCATAACGCTCTTGCCATGCTCTCGCCTCCCCTGGCATCCCTCAAATATCCCAGTACACCACCCCGCCGCATCGAACGAGTCTCCATTGTCTTGCATCCCACTTATACCCTTCATGCCGTAGTCAACTTCATCAGCTTCGACCTTTGTTATACTAACCTCATAATAGGCCTGCGGCGACGTTCTTACCAAGAAGAAACTTGATCCTCACCGCAACCGCTGCCGCGGCGCTACCTTCACCTGCATTGATTGTATGGTGTATTTCCCCGGCGTCCAGTACCGATCTCATACCGTATGTACTACAGAACTGCTTGGAAGCCATAGCTTCCTCGGCTCATAGCCCCTGA
The DNA here is from genome assembly GCA_013266185.1 of Fusarium sarcochroum. Lineage (NCBI taxonomy): Eukaryota > Fungi > Ascomycota > Sordariomycetes > Hypocreales > Nectriaceae > Fusarium > Fusarium sarcochroum. The sequence goes on from JABEXW010000936.1 coordinate 484, forward strand.
TTCTGTGTAATCGTCTGACATCATATAGAGCTGCATGACCGAAGACCAAAAGTATCAAGGTGCTCTCTACAAGGACAAGAAAAACAAGAAGCAAAAACATAGCCATCCCAACTATAACACGGCGGAGCCCCAGCACAACTACGCCCAAGACCAGACTACCGCTCACACTCAAACCACCCCTAACAACGCCGGAACTATGAACCATTACGCTTATGTCGAGGACGTTCCCGAGGACCAGTACGGCTGGGCCGAGTACGAAGACAGCAGTGATGATGAGTTTCCCGGCGGCCCCCCTCCAGAGGCCCCGACGCCACCTTCTGCTGCCCCTGAACCCCACGTCGATGTCTTTGAGTTTCTCGTTGGAACCGGACAAACGCCTAATGCCTCCAACATGAACCTCGGAACCTGCCAGGACTTACCTGATGAGGAGCCAGGCACCTCGCTGGTACGATACGAGCCTAAGAAGGATGATCACACCTACATGGACGACGATAGTGATGACAACGAACCTGAACTCGAATATGCAAGTGCCCCTGTGCCAGCCGCTCAGTTTGTCACGCCAGCCTCGAAAACCGAGAGGCGGAAGAGTCGAAGCAGCGCCGAGAAGAAGGACAAGAAGCGCAAGCGATTACATGTCGACGTTCCCAACGACCAGGTCATGACTGATGCCCCGCCGGTTCTTCACTCAGGGCTGACTGGCGGTCTCAACCGTATGATGCGTCCTGTTTTCCCTCCGTCCCCTGATTACTCTGGCGGTGATGTGCCCGAGGTCTCCCCTGCGAGCCCTTTGAAGAAGTCGAAGCACTCCAAAAAGCACTCCAAGCATGCGTCTGCTGGCCACAGCATCTTTGGAATGATTGCTGGCAGCAAGCCCAAGTCCAAGTCCAAGACTAAGACTAAATCATCAAAGACTAAGAAGACATCATCTTCGTCCAAGAAGTCTTCTCACAAGGAGAAGAAGCCTCAGCAGCTCATCGAATATCGACCTCAAAGCAAGGACGGCAAGACTGACCCCAGCGAAGGCCAAGTTATTCTCTACAAGCCTCGTGCCGACGTCTTCCTCAGCTTCGTGGACAAGGGTCCCGAGAGTGAGAAGGGCGTCAGCTTGAACAGGGTCCTCAAGCGCTTTCACCGAGAGCGCGAGGCTACTGGCAGCGAGCTGGGCAAGGGCAAGGAGGAAAAGGAACTCTGGAGGTCACTACGACTTCGACAGAATGACCAGGGCGAGATTGTCCTGTTCTCTGTTGAATGAGCCTCCAGCCGAAACCAAGCCTAAAAAAATCAAAACAAAACAAAACAAAAACACCAATAACAGCGGGTGATGATGCCGAAAAATCGGACAGACACCATGAATGGTTTAAGGAGTTATGAGGTCGCTGATGCATTTGAGCAACGTTTTCATGATACCTTGATGGGCAAGCTTTCATTCTATGTACAAGTTTTCCGGGATGGATGGGTTAGAAGGGGTTCGGCTAGCTCGCCAGGTGTGTATCTGGCGATTGCGAGTGTTGGGGCCCCTGGAATCTGGTCGGGTAATTGTGTATAAGTATACAAGGGAGCGGACGGGCGATCCTTGCTTGATGCAAGGGCATGCCTTTTTCTTGGTGTCCAGATGATAATTATCTTTGGGAGACTATGTTTTGAGGAGCACACTGGCGGATAATGGGCGGATGGTGCATTGGGCGGACTGGATTGGATACCAAGAGGTTTTGGAGCGCTTATATAGCAGCATACCAGCTGCTCTGATGATACCCATGGGCGCCGAGCCTCGGTATCTCTTTGTTTGACGTCGAAGCATCTTACATTGATGATGTAATTGAGCATATTAATATTTGTTCATCTGAATTGGATATCTTTGCAAATCTACATTACGCGCAATGGTAAAATATGTTGAGCCATGGCTTCGCGACGACATAATGGACACTCAGGTTTCTCTCTCACCCAATCTCCTATACACTCCCAGCAAAAGACATGCCCACATTGTGTCGCAGAGGGATCCCTCATCTCTTCCAGACAGAGGGTACACTTCCTCTGTTGTCCCCCCTTAATGTAGCCCATGGTTTTGTCATCAGTCAACTGGATGCGTGGTACAGCTGCTGGCGGTGTATGTGTAGCAGCGGCAATGTCGACCTTTGCTTTGGGGTTTTGAGAGCCTCCGGGGAGTAATAAGTTGTTGTCGCCATTATAAGCACCATCGTGATTGAGTGAAATATCGTCGGCTCCGAAAGCGGCACGCTCACGCGCGGCTGCCGATTCAGAAATTGTAGAGCGAATGTGCGTGTAGCCCTGCACCGCAAGCTGAACGACTAACAGGACACCGAGGAGCTCATATCCTGCGCGATCAGGGGTATCGGGGACGGTGCGCGTAAAGACATATCGCAGGGAAAGGAGTCGCTTCGATAGCTGGTAATAGGTGCCGCTGAAGTAGAAGAGGGCGAGAATGACGGCCTGGAAAGGTGCACCTGACGTAAAGGAGCCGAGGTGTTGATCCAAATAGGCCCATATGCGTGGCTCCCGTCCTGTAGCCGACTTGTCATCTCGTTTACGGAGGGTTTCCAATCGGCGCTGAAGGAGCTTGCGCAACCTGGCGCGCAGTCCGGGCAGTATCCGGGCGGCGATATAGGGGAGGAGGATGGTGGCAGCTACGTAGCCGGCTCGACGATCGATGGCGGGAAACTTCCCATCGCGTGCATCAATCTGCACAAGATCGCAATACTCCTCGCCAAGTGTTCGATTACCGGGGATCGTGGTGAGGGCAAAGTAGGCGAGGGTTGCGAGGGTCTGAATCTCGGGTGCGCGGGCGTGGGTTAGGCGGGCGCCGCGAAGGCGACGATGCAGGTCGCTGAGGATTTGAGTGAGGTGACCGGTGAAGTATGCATCCTTTTGGTGAGACCGGATGATGTCGGGGGCGGTGGCGAAAGGGTACGGCGACGATGATGATGATGATGATGATGGTGCTGAAGAATTGGAGGACATGATGTTGATGATCGGCGGAGAGCGCGCATGCGCAGACGCAGACGCAGACGCAGACGCGGGTCTTTGTGGGTGGGAGGATTGAATGTGGCCTGATGTATCGAAAGATTAATGGGAGACGCAACTTTACCAGAAAGTCTCAGTGAAGGCCAATGTCGGATTTCGGTCGAAAAGAGAGGTTGGTGATGATGAGAAAGAAAGTTGAAATTGGCGGTTGGAGTTGAAGCTGAGCCTCGGGACAAGGTAAAGGTGAAGGCGCTAGGACGTCGGCGTCGGTAACCTCCCCGCGTTTTCCGTAGTCTTCATGTGCCGATTTCCTTTTTAGGAAGTCTGCTAGGCTACGTTCCCGAAGCCTCGATATTGCCACTGATTGTCGGAGATGTGAAGGGAATAGCAATATATGTTTGGTAGGATTGGGTAGAGACGTCATGATGCATTGTTTTCTTCCAAAATCCTGAGTTGGGAGTGAATTGCGCGCACGGTCATATGCAAGGTGCACACCTTTGCAGACGAAGTGAATGCAACGGAAACACGCCAATCATATGGGGGTATTTACTATGATCAGTTTTACTTGGTTGAGTTCTTTGAGGCCAAGTTGAGAGACGATACAGATAGATAAATCAATACAGGGTAGTTCTATTAAGAACAGAGCTATGCACTCTTGGGAGGTCTTGTTATAACTGGTGAGATGTTTGGTCTTTGATTCAGCTTGAGGCCACGGTAAAAGAGAGTTGACTGCTATGTGTAAGAGAATTCTAGGTGACCGATGAAAGTTACCCTGTATTTATTTTGAGTTACAATACAACAGACTTGATGTGTCTCGACAACTATCAATGGCCATGGTAGATGTGAGTAGATGACCTCAGCTAGAGCCTAACCTACAGACTCGCAAACTTCAATGCTATCAAGCTCGTCGCGACACGCCATATTATTTTTTTGCTCTAAATATAAATCTCATACTTTAATACACGTTTTCAAACTTGTCTTACTAGGTATGCCTATATTGTATTCCTTATTTCTTCTTGGACTTGTACCTCTTGCTCTCTCGGCTCTATCATCCCTTCCTGACATTGTCAAAGTGGGACGTGACAGAAAGTTGTCACCTAATTCCAGCCCGCTCAACACTGCAACACCGCAACTCACAACACCACATAACTCATCCAAGATAAATAGAAAAAAATGCAAAAAAGAAAGCTGATGGGCACTGAGAGACTCTGCTCCCGCCAGGGCTTGAACCTGAGACCTTCGCATCACCAATTACTCGGTATGAAGTATTAGTACGACGCTCTAACCAACTGAGCTACGGAAGCCAATCAGCTGTTGTTGAAGAGGCTTGACAATTTTGTGTTCATGAGCCAAGCACAATCTTTCTCACTCAGGAAATCAATAGTTAGATCAGACTCGGACTGGAACTGATTGAAGAACTCAGAGCGTCAGAGGGCAGTTGTGTATTTCTTTGAGATAGTTGCAACATGTTTTTCGTTAAGCTGATTGGCTGAGAATCGCCCCGATATACCCCTAGTTGCCGTGCGAGACTTTCCTGTAATTGGGTAGGCAACTCCAGTGAACTAGGAACCCGTGTCTTGCTTCTGTTACATCCGTAAAGGTTCAGACGTGAGCTTTCAAATGTTCAAGGTCAATTCTTACAAAGGGGGACCAAAGCCACTTACAACCTGATGTAACCTTGGAATAGTATTCAGGGTATTTCATAAAACACCATGCTGTGATCTGAAAATAATAACTCCTTATCCATATACTAAGCATAAAGTACCAGATAAATAAAAAAGAAATTCCCGCCCGTTGTCTTCACCAGCTTCGCAGCTTTTATATGTAAATTTACCCACACCAATCAAAAACCTCTTGCATATGTCCCCCTTTTTCGTTACTGAGGCCCCAAAGGCTGCTGATTAAAGTCAAACGGCGCCATCACACCAGGTTCCGTACCCTGAAGCTGCATACTCAAAAACTCATCTGTCACGAGCGTTCCCAACTCATCGCCCCACTGAGCCATGAGCTCAGCCGTTACGTTGTTACCCAGTTCCAGGCCGTTCATCAGATCCGGCCCAATGAGGGGATCCTCCGGGGGCATCACGACCTGTGCATTGCGCGCTCGCACGACATAGTCCTTGATCTCGCCCATGCACGGCCACGTGTGCTGGACTTCCTCCATAGCGTCGATGACGGTCGATAGCGATCTTGCAATGTCAGAGTCCTCCCACGATGCGCATTGGAAGAAGCGCTTCATCATGATGGTGCCTGCTGCGGTGGACAGGGTTTGTACAAAGTCCAGCGGTAGTGAGCGGAAGCGATAGTGTCGTGAGTATGTCCGCATTAGACGGAGAATGGCCTGCAGCGATTCGTAGCAGATCTCGACGTCTTCACTCTCAGCAATGCCCTGCTTCTCATACATGTGTGAGGGTGGTCGATGTAGAATGATCATGATGGTGTGGAAGAGCATGCTGTAACTGGTCAGTAACATGATACAGCACGATGACACGGCTTGGAGAGACGACTTACTGCATGCGAAGCACAGAAGGTTGCACCACGCCCACAGTCCATTGGTTCCAGTGAAGAGTACCAGGGAGGCTCGAGAGCCACTTCGTGAGCGACACGTGTATTTGCCGTGATCGGGTTGCAGCTACTGTCGCATCTACGTTGCCTCGGCGGTTCTCAAAAAGATCTGTGATCATGAGGTGGGCGATCTTGCATAGCTCTGCTTGGTAGATGAAGGAGCCAACAAGAGCGACGCCATCTTCGAACTCCGTCGCCGAGGCACCTTTGCAGATATATGTGTCGAGCAAGCCCTCCCAGTCTGGGGGATACTGTAGTCTGATGGTGTTGCGGACGTCTGATTCGCTGGGGTGTAAAGCTGGAGGTCTTCCAAAGTAGAGACTCAATTGCTTATCAGCGATGAAGATAGCCCAGTAGACTCGTCTTAGAATCTCTGTGTCGCGATTCGAAGCCCCCTCTGTTGAAGCGTCCCAATTATTTGGGTCAAGGTGAAGACCCATCTCATGAGCAAGACGGAAGGCCATGCCGGCGAAAAGCCAGCCTTTTGAAGTGTGCCCGACGCCGATCTCACGATACCCAAGTAGGGCCAAGGCTTGTAGAATGGTGAGTTCTGGGCTGTCGAGGGCTCCATAGATGAGTTGCTGAGCCTGGTGGGCGAAGATATCGGACACTGAGCGAGAATCATCGAGTTGCATGGCACCCAATGAGCAGATAGCAAAGAGGAGGGCATCCGAGTAGTATCTCCCTGAGCCTACATCATAGTCTCGTAAGAAGTATTCTCTGTAGATGAGCATGTGGAACTGATACTGATACTGGAAATAGGCGGCCATGCATGTCTGCGAAGTTTCGTCGTGAGGCGCATATACGAAAGAGGGGTCGCGCGGACTGCTAGAGTTACTTGTTTCCTGCATGCTGCTCATCATGAGAGGTGTAGAGCTGGATTCAAGGTGAGGAGTCATATCATCTGGTGATAATGACACATCCTGGGAGAGATGGATGTGAAAAGCGCTGGTACCGCCAAAGAATTGAGTTGCGTGACTTGATCGAGGCCGTCTTAGCTGTCCAGAGCGCACCTGGGCAGCTACCACTTTAGGGTCAGTGTTTGATTTGGGGTGATCTATTGGTGACTTGTGCGGGATGTCGAGTGAGGCTGGTGGTGAGAGGGCTATCTCGGACAACATGTCGTCTCTCTCTGCGCTGTCAGCAACGGCGAGCTTGCGTATTAACAGCTCAAGAGATGCAACTTGACCCTCCAGAGCATGAACATAGCCTTTTGATATTGGCCTGGGCGAGTTAGTGAGAGTTTTCGGGTTGGCAGGGTTGTAGAGTCATACCGTTGCTTCTCTCCGCTACCGCTGAGGATACACTCTGTTCCCGCCTTGACACATCGTGAGCATGGTCGTTTGCGATCACATTTGATCTGTAGTTGATAAGTTAGTTCATTAAATGATCCTAACGATTCCAGAGATGACTATCGCACCTTGCGGCGACGACAACGCTCACAACTATAGTAGTCATTCGAGTCAGCTCATCAAAGTGGAGTAGAGTTGGATGAGGGGAATACTCACGATATCTTGATGGACTCGCCCATTGGCGTTTCCTCCATGATGGCGGACTCTGTTGTATTTAGCAATGATATAATTGAATTGCACGGTGTTCTTTGCTCTCTTCAAGAAGCAATTTATTCGAGGTCGTACTGCAGATGCGTGGTCATGGTTGGTGGTGGAAATGGCCTGTTTTGGCGCCAAGAATAAAGCCCCTGCTGGCGTCAACTTATTTTAGGGGACCTGTCACTTGACTTTAGCCGGGCTTCTAGTTTACTTGGGTTAGGTTATCACTACAACCACCGATGCTCATATCATCAAGACATTGATTTTGCCTGAACTCACAATATATAACATAATGGATTTTAGTTTTACCTGACATCTGGCTATCTTCGAATGTAGACAAACATACCATCTGGGCTCCTTGGCCTCTTATTTCAGGGTAAACTGAACTATCAAGTTCTTTTATTTCAAGTCCAACATTATCTATTCAAATCATTAGAGCCAAAGTCATTCAGAACTACAAATGTACTCAAAAAAGGTTATCGAACAACCCAAAAACTCAATAATTCGAAATCTTGGCGGGTAGGTAAAAGACCTAAGAGGTGATAAAATAAACTGGGCACTTTGGCCAACTCTGAATCTAGAGCATACCTAGGTCTGCCTTTAGTATACTCTATTTATGAGGGTAAATTATGCTCTCTTACCTATGGAGCCCTTTATCAAAACTGTTACTGGCCGAGGAGCTACATCTACTAAAAACGGCAAGGACTTTTAGGGTGATCATGCATCCATTTGCCGACAGAGAGACGGATCTGCCACACTAGGTAGTGAGAGGATTCACTGCATGTATGAGAGCCCTAACCTCATGCAATTGGTTGGTCGTGAAATGAGGGAGATGTCTCGATTATTTGTCGAACAATCTCCCATGTAAGGCACAATTAGTAAGCGCTCGAAAAAGCCGTTTGTGGTAAAGCTTGATTGAGACCCTGGCTGTTGCGTGAGGCGCCTTGCCGACAACCTTGTAGACATCGAGGCGCAAGTTGCTGTCATTGACAAGGATGTCTATCTTGTGCACAGACGGATCGAGGGACACGTGCAGAGGCTTGCATAAGCTCATCTAAGCTAGCCATCAAGAAACTGCTGAGCCATCAGGCCAGGGGCATTTACATATCGTCAGTGTAGACCCTCTGAAGTATCACTCGAGACTGATAGTGAACTTGCAGGGATGATTACTTCCCCTGGCCATCACGATATCTCAACTTTGAGAAATCTAGGGAAACATAAACATATCTGTGGGCATGCTTTACTCCATCATCATTGGAGTTTTTCCGTTGTCGCTTTCTAAGGTAAGGTATACTATAGCATTGTCGATATCAACGTCGTCAGCATCGAACGTGACTGTGTCCCACAGATATCGTGTTCATGATGGGCTTCATTGGCGGTTGCGTGAGCTGACATGTTTGCAGGCGCAAATACTGCCGTGTAGAAGCAACGGTTGATAAAATAAGAGCAAAGAAGGGAAAAAGGATGAAATCTGGGATCAGTAGCTTATCATTCCTAAACCAGAGACCGTAGAGGCCGTGAATCATAGTCAAACAAGACTTAAATATCTCAGACTCTTCCTTCGAGTAACTTCACAAACTGTTTCTCTCTCACTCCCCCCTTCCTCTCATCAATGCGCATCTTGGTTCACTCTTCAAGTGACCACTGCCAACGGCTGACACTGCTTGGCAGCTGTCATTCAACAAGAGGCGCAAACATCCCACGCAGCATTTCGCTTTCTTCAGCAACTATTCTCTCTACGTCACTCTCACTTAAATTCTTCCCTGGTCGACATCTCCATCTGTGAGGCGTATTGACATCAATACCTCCCGCGCTTCTTTGCCAGTAGACGACAAGTCTAACTTCATACCATGAGCGAAGGCACGCGCGATACCTTTGCCGAGATCTTGGCCAAAATGGAAGCGGAGACAGAACGCCTGCGACAGGAACCAGTAGAAGCCCCCCCAATCCTGATATCCTTATTGTTTGGCTCGCTCAGGGAAGGTCAAGGCTTCGTGAAGCTTCGAGAGACTCCTAGTACTTCAACCCAACTTCCGATTAAACAAAACAAACACAACGGCGACTCTGGAGAAGACCCAAATGAAGAAGAAGACTCAGATGATGACGAAGACTCGAGTGAAGACTCGGGTGAAGACTCGGATGAAGACGAGAGTGAAGACGAGAGTGACGATGAAGACAAAGACGTCGTTATGAAAGAAGGCAATGACAGCGACGATATCGATACGGATATGGATGAGAGTTGCAACGAGGAAGGGGTAGTTCAGTTCCTCAACGGCCTTCATCATGATATCGTAAGTCTTCATGCTGAAAATGTCGAGTTGACTATAACTAACTGACTCTCTCTCAGGCTGCTACACACAACGCACCTGAACTTGGTCCTATCCCAGGCTTGAAAGACTCGGTTACCCTTTTCCCTCATCGACGTCGCGCCGTAGCAGCTGCTATACAGGCAAAGAACTCCCGATTCCAAGGAATGATCCTGGCGGACGCACCGGGATTTGGGAAGGCTTTATCGGCCCTTGTGACGATTGCCATGTCCTCTCAAAGTACAAGCGGCCCTTTTGTGATTGTTGCTCCCCTCTCATGCTGCCGTCAGTGGATGGAGGAAATTGTCCGTTTCTTTGGGCGGGTATGTACCGACAATGTCGGCATGGATGCCTTTGGTATATCGATGCTAACAGTAACACAGGATCAAATGCCAGCTATTTGTCTCCTTGGGAAGGAGAGTCTGAGTCCTATATACTTATGGAGGTTCAAGGTTGTGGTAACTTCCTACTCCTATGTTTCCTCAGAGGTCAGGCGAAGACAGAAATTCATCAATGCGATCAGCGACTACAAAGAGGGTAAAACTGACCTCCTCCCAAAGAGACCCAAGCTTGTTTTGTTTTCTGGGATTTTTGAGCAAAAGGGCTGCAAACCATGGGGCGAATGGCTTATCCTTGACGAGGCCCATGTCATTAAAAACCACGAAAGTTATACCTACCGCGCCATTTCCACCCTCAGGACTCGATTCCGCGCCTGTCTCACGATGACTGGTACGCCGTTGAATAGCGCGTGGGACGATTGTGATGCTCTTTTGAGCTTGCTCAAACTCAAACTCAAAGGCCAGCCGAGATGATGCCATGCTCCTCGCGGATATTCAGCCAGGATTCATTTCTTGATTCACGTTCTTTCGAGCTTAACGTGCTCTGCATTTTGGTCATGGGCCACCCGAAGCGTTGAGAATGATGATCTTGCCGAGAATGCCGGCATCAAGATCTTGTCTGTCGTTATGTTCGTTGCTGTCTTTCTTCTTAGTAGGGCGGTGGTTCTGTTCCGCTCTTGTATTCACGATCAACTCATCCTGTACGATACTTAGCACTACTAGATAGCAGATTGACTACATCATCTTGCAGTTACCATTGACAATACCCATTGGTGACATGGCTAAATTTGTTCATCATTAGTGATGCTTGTCCCTGAACCAAGGACATCAAAGTAAAGTTTGGTGACATCTGAATAAAGATAAGCTCCGGCGGCACAGAACGGTAGTGGCGGGGAAAAGCTGCGGCCACGGACGACTAGGAACTTTTGGGTGACAATCGGAAGATGGGAGCTGAGCTGAAAGAATAGCGAGTCTTGGCATTGAGGCCAGGGGGCCAGGTGATGTGATGAGATATTTATGGCCAAGGGAGAGGTTGTGTGGTGGTGGTGGTTGAACCAAGAGGACCTCTTTGTCAGTGAACGTGTCCAGATAAGCAAGTATAGTATACAGATCGATCCCTGATTAACAAATGTTGATCCTTGACTTCATATATCATCAGTATTGAAAGGTTACTCAGCCTTGCTAGGCAGATCGGCCTCGGAGGATGGGATATCTACTAGTGGGTGGGTGCAACCCCAAAGATGCAGTATGCAGTGCGATGTCAAGTAGCAAGCGTTGGCGAGAGAGCGGTTAACATGAGGCCATTTTTGTTAGCCTTGGACCGCCAAGAAGCTGTTGGTAGTTGACCAGGGAGGTTATCGCCTGCGCCGCAATTGGCCTTTCACCCATTCGCATGATTTGATTGATAGATGAAGAATCTCGACTCGGACCCGCAATTAGTGATTTCGGCCGGGATGCTCGTTTAGCCTGGGTTCCTACAGTAGTCTCAAACTCGACCAATGATAGTCTCTAATTTTTCGGGTAACCCCTGTATCGGACAGGCAAACGTCTGACACCGAGAGACAGGAAAGACTGGATCCCTATCGCTCAATAAACAAGGTCATTCGCTGCGTAAACGGGTCAAGGGTTTTTACTGTTGGCCAAGTTGTCGCCTCTGCCATCAGTCTCGACCCTATAGCGTCGGAGATACGAGATTTAGAACCTGGGCATAAGACGGAATTTGAACACAGCACAGACCAAAAAGAAAAAGCGGAATTCTGTGCTCGCTTCAACGTCTTGGCTCTTGGCCCCGTTTTCTGTTTTTAAGCGGTTCTAGCTACCAAGGTACCCAGCAATATGCCCTGTCCCCCTCGCGTAATGCATGTACCCATCTATCGTATGCACGGGTGTGGCGGCCGACTAGGCTCTTGGGATAAACAAGGGTCCTAACGGTCTACACGGGAACGGAGTCGGAGGATGAGGAACGGAGAGTGGGAGACAACGGTTGAAGGAGCATGACAAGACCCATGCCATGAGCAATCAATAAGCCTAATAAGCCTGGACCTCTTGGTATTCGCCCTTGATTATTAACTGCCAGTGTCAGCCCGATTTCCTAGTCTAGTTGCTCTCTTTCTTTGTTTCGTCTCTTCTGTTATATACCTATGATTTCATCACTCTAACTCTGACCTGACTTATATAACTTGTGTTAACTTGCCGACCCAATTTCTCGTGTTAACACCCCGGTTATTGTGTCATCCACCTTCACAACTCTCAGAGACACTCTCTGTCTCTGAAGAGATCATTGATCAACATGTCAACTAGCCCTGCTACACCAAAACGCTCAGGCATTGCTTCCGACAACTCCTCCGACAACTCAAACCACGTTCCCAATGAAACAACAGCACCAAAGAAACAACCCAGTCGAAGAAAATGGTTCATAATAGGTGCCATTGTACTTCTCATAGTACTAGTCCTGAGTTTAACCCTCGGCTTGTATTATGGTCTTAAGAAAAATGTAAGTTATTTTTTAAGTGCTTCGTGATTTTGTGTTCGGCAGGCTTGTGTGGAATGCTTTGAAGCGCAACTAAACCTTTGTGTGTTTTTCAAAGGAGCACAATACCGTGGATCAAAGCGCTGCCAATGGCAACACCGATAACCATGACCCTTATTCAAAGCCCGACGACAACAATGATAGTGATGATAAAGACAAAAACGCTGACGACGATGACGAAAAGAAACACAACAAAACCACTAAAAGAGACGGTCCATTTGTTGATCTGGGCTATTCCGAATACGAGGGTAATGTCCTCGAGAACGACATCCACGAGTATCTTGGCATCCGCTATGCCAAAGCCCCCATTGACGATCTTCGCTGGCGTGCACCCGTTGAGCCTGAGTCTACTGAGGGAACTCAGAGTGCTCAAGAGGTAAATCCAACCCCAATTGATCCATACATACAGTTCCTAACCCCTCGTGTAGTATGGCACATACTGCCCAGGAGTAAACGATAATCTCAGCTCCCGCATCGACGAAGACTGTCTCTTCGTCAACGTCTGGGCTCCCGGAAACGCCACCTCCGACTCCAAACTCCCCGTTATGGTCTTCTTCCAATCCGGCGGCTACATTCAAAACGCAGCTGCATACGTAAACGGCACTCAACTCGTCAACGTCTCTGAGAACAACATCATCTTTGTCAACTTCAACTACCGTGTCGGTCTATTCGGGTTCCTCGCTGGAAAGGAGGTCAAGGAGGATGGCGATCTTAACGCGGGTCTGCTGGACCAAAGATTTCTCCTGAAATGGGTCCAGGAGCACATTTCCGAGTTTGGAGGTGATCCTGAGCATGTTATCCTTCACGGCGAATCAGCTGGAGCGGGATCTGTGGCTCTTCAGCTTGTTGCCTACAGTGGAAAAGACGAGGGTCTCTTTGCAGGCGCCATTGCTGAGTCGACCTTTATGCCCGGCCTCCCAGAACCCGACGACCTTGAGTATCAGTTTGAGCGAGTTGTCAACGGAACAGAATGCTCCGATGCCGACAATGTGATGGACTGTCTCCGTGGAAAGAGCTCAGCCGATCTCCAAGCCCATAACCGAAAGGCTCCTTTCGACGGCCGCACGTATCAATCCTACTTTTACTGGGCTCCCACCACCGACGGCGATATGTTCCCGGATTTCCCTACCAATCTCTATGAGAAGGGTGACTTTGTCAAGGTGCCTCTTCTCTCTGGTTCGTGTACCAACGGTAAGTCTTTTCCTACTACCCTTCTCAACTACAGTATACTGATTCAATGCATTCAGAGGGCTCCAAATACGCCGTCAACGCAGGCAGCTCAGCCCAATTCATCCGCTACATGCAAAATGAATACCCCTACCTCACCGACAACGACACCGAAACCATCCTCGATCTCTACCCCCGCGAACCCAAGATCGCAAAACACGACACCTGGTTCCCCTCGGCCTCGCGCGCCTATGGAGAAGCCACATTCATCTGTCCAACCAACAACATGCTCAACGCCTTTGCCGACCACGCCGATCCCAAGACTCTCTGGTCTTATCGCTATAACGTGCAGATCGAGTCTTTTATCAAAGACGGCACTGGCGTTCCCCACGTCTCCAATGGTCCCGCAGTCTTTGGCCCTGATATGACGGCTGCCTTAGCAGGACCCAGCTATCGCACTTACAACGCGCCCATGGTGCCTATTGTTCAGAACTACTGGATCAGCTTCGTTCGTAGCTTAGATCCCAACACCCACCGTGATGAGGATGCTCCTCGCTGGGAGAACTGGGGTGATGACCAGCGCCGTCTGGTCTTTGAGTTGGGTAATAATACCATGGAGAGTGTTGATAAGGGCGAACAGGAGCGTTGCCAAGCTTGGCTCGACATGAGCGAATCGACCAAGCAGTAATGATTTTACGACTATGATTATGATTTTGCAGCCATTCTTCATCGTCACATACTTGATACCCTTGGTATATAGCTAGTAATATAGATACTCACATTTCACCTTGCTTTCTCATTTTAAGAGCGCTTTATTATTATCTGATACTTGTTCCTCCATTCACTTCTCTATCCTACCTAGCCTCGAGGCTCGAGGAAAATCCGGAGTAAAGGCAGATCTCTTCTATGCCATAACTTTTCGTAAATTTTATAATTATTTTAGGATTTATATAATCACACAACCTAAACTGTGAGAATTCATATTAGGCATTAGAAGATTGTGCCTTATGATGATCCTGCATTTAGTGATCTCAATTGAATTACTTGGTAGGGGAAGTCTAACCTGGGCACAAGAGCAGACCAGTTGAAAGCTACATTGAGCTTTGTGTCGTACCCTCCCGAGACATTGCCAGCTATAATTATACATTACATCACTAGCACTAGGTCTGAATTTGCTCCAACATACATATGTTTGAGACACAATTCTATTACGCCATACGCCATTGCCTGAGTCTTCGCTCCAAGCTGTTGGGAATGCCCACCCAAGATAATTCTTCAGGCCATCATCCTCAGCACCAAACAGTCCCATCTCCAGCACTCTTAATAAGATAGTATCGCCGCGCTATTATTGGCTGTCCGAAGACCAGGATCGATTTAGGGTCCTCTTGACGTACGACCGTACTGCCCGCTTCGCTTCTGATGCCCAACGCCTCATTCGTCTCGTCTTGTTGTGCGACCTTCGTGGCCGTATCGAGTCTACCTGGCTAGGGGCTATGATAGAGTCATCCAAAGAGCTATTGCGAGCCACATTAGATCGCAGCAGTGTCGGATCTTTTCGACACATGGTTGATAGCCCTTTTGGCTTTCTTCCTTTTCCCATTAGGGTACCACGTGGCCGAAGAAACGATGCCCTCTTCCCCAATGTGTTGAAACCCTCTGTCACATCAGAGTCCCGCTGTTGGTTCAAAACTTCCAGCTCACTCTTAAGCTTTGACTGAGTCACCAATGAAGCCACTACGATTCCCCCAGTTGAAGGTGGATAAGGGATGTCGAACTGGTCAGATAGCTGGCGTGAGGGGCTTCGTAGGGGTCCTTCGTCAATGTTTGAAAGTCGATTATCGACGCTCATTTGAGCCAATTGCTTTTCGAGTGCCTCTCCAAAACTGGATCGATCTGTGAGTACATCTCTTTGAGGGAAATCTTTCAACTCAAGGAGTGAGTTGTACTGTCGAAGACCGCCATTACGTACAACTGTCCCATCTTGGATCAGACGTTTATGGTTCATTCTGTTTCGAGATACCTTAAGCCTGAGCCTGGGTTTGATAGGGTTGCTCGAACTTATCGGAGGAACGCTCGAGGACTCAAAGCTCCACTTGCTGTGAAGTCCTGTTGCGTGAGATGATCTCAGGCGAACTTTGAATCGAGATGGACTCGGTTGCATCTTATGGTAGGATGGGTTTTCTGAGTTATTGCTATAAGACAAAGGGATTGAAGACAGTAACCCCGCACTGGGATCGGACTCTACCGGTGCAGAGGTACTGGCAGGACTGCTGGCGAAGAG
Source organism: Fusarium sarcochroum (assembly GCA_013266185.1). Classification (NCBI taxonomy): domain Eukaryota; kingdom Fungi; phylum Ascomycota; class Sordariomycetes; order Hypocreales; family Nectriaceae; genus Fusarium; species Fusarium sarcochroum. The sequence continues at coordinate 16,200 of JABEXW010000936.1, forward strand.
CAAGCGCGTTGAAACCTCGACTTCGGTGGACGAAGGCCCATAATGTGATTTATCTTCGTATACTTCATCAGGCAATGGGGGCAATGCTTTCATTAACTGGGGGATACTATTTGTCACCCTTAGCTGATGCGCGGGAGAGATCGGATTGGGTGAAAGAATGACAGTATTGGCGTTGGCTTTGTGTAGAGCGAGTCCGGGCTTGGCGGAGTTCTTTTCATTCGGGACCACGATATTAGTGTTGGCAGGGTTTCGGCGATGGTGTTTTCTGTACGCATCTGACTTTGCCGCCATGTCATCTTCGTGCTCTTGCGAGTGTCGCTTTCTTGGGTATGTATCTGAAATTTCTGAGTGAACACAGTGAAGCTCATGTACTGGATTGCAATCAACACCACCTTGCCTGTCCTCTTTTCCGTGGACGGAAGGTTCGTCCTCCTCCTTGTCAATAGATTGCACGGTAGAGCCATGTTCAACTAGGATCGAGCTGATGAGACAGGTCGTTTTGGGCTCTCCAGTTTGGGATTTCATGCTCGTGCCACCTTCTGTAGGCCCTGTGCCCATTGTCCTTGAATGACGGCAGTGCCCAGGAACAACTGAGAGCTCAATATCTCGAGAATCCGACTGCCTTTGCTAAAAGCTATTGACTTCATGTTGGTTCGTTGATTCCACATAGACTGGTGGTGCCAAGGATGAATGCACGCCATTCGTAGGAGCTGGAGCTTGCTGAATATCAATGCTACCATCGGGTTCGAAAAGTTGCTGGTGAGCAGTGTGTCTCGGCGAATTGCTGTGGGTTGACCATGGAGTTGATTTGAGCTCTTCATCGACACGGTCGACTATACTAAGTTAGCCCCATCCAGCCCAATGTCAAAGCTGACCTACCCTTGAAGTCGGGGCCCCTTATCATTTGCGGATACGAAGATGAAAGTGATGCATATTCCCACTCATCGGGGGTCACCGTGTCGAATTCCTCGGTGTAGTCGTAATAGAATGAGCCTGGCGACCGTAGAGGTTGCGTGACTCCACTTGGCGACCTTCCCTGATACATCTCCACGATGGAGGTTAGACTGGCTGAACGAATGCTTTGGTCACCTGGAATGTGCTGACGTGGAGTATATGATATCCCGCTTGGTGTTCCTGAGCGATTGGCCCCTGAGCCGCTGTGATGAGCTCCAGATGATGAGCGCGTAGGTAATGAAGACATCGATCGACTGAACTCCGGTCGTAGAGACAAGGGAGGATACCGACGGTAATTGCGACGACCTCTGGACATTTGCAATCCATAAGTTGTGCGCTACTAATAGTCAATTCAACAGGTCAAGGGAAGAGGAGACCGAGGAGTTACCGACATGTGAGGCCCTGTCAATCTCAACCATTCTACTGTAATCAATGAAACCATTATCTGTCATTGCGGGGGAATAAGGTCGCACTCCAGGGCGTTTCAGTCGCGTCGGATATGGGAATGGCGAGCGAGGACGCTGAAAACCATTGCTACTCTGTTGACTTTGAAAAGTCCCAGAGGATTTACAAGAGGGGACCCGCCTTGAACTACACGTTGTCAAAGAGTGTGATCGCTGACCATCGTCCGACGAAGGAGAAAAAGAATTGGGATAAGATGGAAATGCTGGGGAGTATAGTGAAATGATCTCGGAATTTGTGTCTCGATTCGAAGGTAGCGACCTACGGTCGTCGTGAATAGGACCATCCTTAAAGCCGTCGTTGTAGGGGCGAGTAGGTCGTCTCACCCTCTTATGTTTGGCTCTTGAACGTGGATGTTGACGGCGAGTACCCACAGCCATAGAAGGGTCGATAGAGAAGACGCCAATATTCCCCGTTTCTGTAGTTGTCTTTAGCATGCTCTCCAGAGGCCCAGGAGAACGGAGGAGTGCAGATGTCTCGTTCAAGCTCTGGAAGGGCAGCCGTAGTTGGGATGAGGACCGTTGCCTGGCGAAGTTGGGCGGCCTTTCATGAGCTTGATAGGTGCTATGAAGCGAGGTTTGGCTGACCGATCTGTGTCTGGAATCAACGAGGTCCATGGTCATTCATTGGCAACTTGATGCAGCAGATGAGAAGAATAAAATAGCACGAGGGGTAATTGAACAATCGTCGACCGATTAAGGGACCAAGAAGACCAAGAAAGTCGGAGTAGGCGATTACAGGCCAAAATGACTAACGTCACAGGCAAATGATGGACGCATTCTCGAGGGAATGTTTATTGGTGAAGGTGAAGCATTGAGAAGTTGAGGTCATCCATCTCGCAGGACAACTATTGTAGTAAGAGGGACCTGACTTGGGCAAGAAGACCTGCCCTCGATGAAGGGACCTAGATTCAACATCTTTCCTTCCTGTTTGGCCTGGCGAAGTGCACTTGCAGTCCTTGGTTCCAGATATTGCTGTTGTTCTAGTCGCCTTGGAGGAAGGAGCTAGAAGTATACGGTGTAAACACCTTCCTAAGCGGTCCAGAAAACAATCCATTCTATCTAACTTAGGGAGGTAGAAGAGCATAAGTTACCTTAAATTAGTGCATACTTTAGGATGAGAATTGACTAAAGTGCTTAATCGATTTTATCACTGTATCCACCTTACCTGAAGTTGGTAGATGTCTCGATTATTTGCTGGACCGCCTGCTTCCGTGTACTCTCATTTCAGGGTCCTTCCTATCAAAGAGTTAGGGCAGTTCGGAGGTTACAGGCCGGAGCGACCACTCCTCTCATGTGATAAAAAGTCATTAGCGCCAGACGAAGCCATCGCCATGTTGTCCCCGAGAGACCCACCATTCTAAGGGCCATTATCAACGACGGCGCCAAGATCGACGAGTTGTTTGCCTTCTATGTCATGCTAACAACCTTCTAGTTCAATGGTATGAAACACCATATAAATGAAAGTTAGTGAGGACCAGACGCGCGTAGACTTTGGGCTGTACACATATCAGATGCGAATAACACCTAAGGTATTGATAAATGCAAATCGGCGTGGGTGGCGCCTCATTCAGATGGCTTCTCCTCGATACGAGCATCATTGGGCGTCAAGATTTATGCCAGCGCATTGACTGGATCTTTACCCCGTATGCTTATTGCCAACAGAGTGATGTTTGCCACTTGACTGCGTCTGTGCGATGGACTAACCATTCCAATCCCTTTCACCGCCGATAAGAGCTCACGTGCGTACAAATATTGTTATTGGAGGGTATGTCACGGGTTCTATTATTGTCACGCGGGTTTCCCTTGGAGATTAAGACCATAAACTAAAGCATAATTCAAAGATAGGCTCCTCCGAGTCACCACCGTGATCGGCACTCAAATGAGCAAGTCCAGACTTGATTTCATACCATTGCCCTTGCAAACAGCCGTCGCGTTGTGTAGCGTGACTCACTATCGGACATGTCCAGCGATAAACTGGTTTGTGAGCACCCTTGGCAAGGGACCTGGACCCGGGAGGATGAGGACGGGACCGGAACCCCGTACCGAAAACGGGCTGCCGCATAGAGCCGAAGTCAAACATCTGACTCGGCAACAGGGTTTAATTAGAACATGCGGCGGTGGCTCCTCTTCAAGTGCCTCCCACCAAAAGCGTCAACTCGACGTCCAGATGTGGCTTGCCCTGGACCACCCTTCAAGATTTTCCGTCCTTGTGGGCGAGTCTAGCCTGTAAAGCCTGGCAATGTTTGGCTTCTAACTGGCCACCGTATCATCCCCGCAGTCCGAGCAGCCCACTTCGATGGGTCCCGATTGCTTGTCCAAGCCTAGTCAGGGGTCTATCGCACACTTAGAGCGCCATCGTCTTGTTCAATGTTGAGCTAAAGCCGGAGGCACATGTCCAACGGGTCCTCGAAGTTGAACAAAAGGGAACCCTCCCGCCCGGCTGCGGAAAGTCAACAAACCATTGTCAGTAAACAGGTACTTTCTTTGTGCTTTCTGCTTTGAGAATATCCAAATCGTTTTGATCTTATTCCCGATCTTCAATCGCACTCGGCCGTCTCACCAATACACAAAACAACAAGTGCTGGAATCAGCCTGTCTTGCCCCCAATGGCAGACCGAAGGCCCGCCCTCACTCTCCCGCTTCCAGATCGGGAACCGCTGGAATCCCAACGACCTCAGTCTTCACTTCAGAGTCCATCAATACGCAGCCCACGTTTTCGCGAAGACTTCGATGCGCCGTTCTCAGAGGCCATCATGAATTCCTCGAGAACAACACTAGCAACCGATACTATGAGCTATCCTTCTACCGGCACGACCAGCCGCAACAGCTTTGGATGCGACGGCGACCAACCACAACCTCTTCGACTTCGCAATGCTTCTTGGGAGTCAGAGACTAAGCGTCGGTCAAAGGTCAACGATCGTATCTTGGAGTGGGCCAAAAAATCATGGGGCGCTGTCCGAACTCGTTCCAACTCCAAAGGCGACTACTTCGACAACCACTCAGGCCAGAACCAAAGCAGCGATATAATGTCACCATCATCAGATAACATCTCCCCTTCAGAGCCCGACGGTGGTTCAACCAACGACTACAACCGAGCTGTTGTTACTGTCACTGAGATGCCAGGCTCGAGATCAGGACCGAAATGATGAATTGGATTCGACGCCCAAGTACCCTTATCTTAATTGTTAATGAGGTGGAAATGGCTATAATGAATAATGTCGGCGTTTGGAGGGTACTTTGATTCTGCTCGGCTCCATAGGATGACCGATGACCAGTCCAAATGTTTTGGACTTTAGGATTGACGAGGAAACAGACCTCGATAGGAGGCAGGTCTTCAGAATACACCACCGCCAATAATGAAAAGGCGTTCTTCTTCCCTCCTGGCCCATTGAATGATCTTATTTGCTCCTTGTGTTATAGTTGCTCTCGACACATTGGGTCCTGCGACGCAATAAAATTCGAACACAGGCGTAGTCCACGCCAGCGACGTGGCATCTTCTCCAATACAGTGTAGCACCTTGAGATGCGAGTGTTTGGCATGTATGGATGCGTGTAGCTCGTGATACGTCGTCATCAATCTTCGGCGCTCAACAATCCCAGTAAAGTGTGGCTCAAGCGACGCCATGCAGAATTGCACGTTGGCTCGGGACTTGTAAAGGAAGTGGCTGACTTGGCTGCCGGGGGCGATTTCGTGTACCTTGGGGCGGCCGGCGCGGGTGGCATTTTGAATGATAGCCAGTGTCCCGTTCTTAGCAAGCTGTTGGGCAACGTTGTCGCGCATCTGCTTCAGCTCAAAGAAACTCTCCCTGTCTGTGCTCACGAGAATCATCGCAATCTCTGCTTCTGACGAGCGTCCCTGTGCTGCAGCCGGAGAGCTAGCTTGATCCCCAGAAGTACCGTCAAAGAAACTGACGTACATGTACAGATAACCTTTGTTGTTGAAAGCAGGCAGACAAATAGGAATCCAGTTCTCTCCGCCTCCGCCCTTAATACCATCACTCTCAAAAAGCATGTTGAATATGAGTTGAAGGTCGCTGGGGTGAAGAGAATGCCGACGGGGCCGAATGACGCTGACGAGTTTCCCTCCAGCCACAATGAGGCCATACAGCAACTTGTCGGTCCGTAACTTCAAGAACGTGTTATTGATAGTGTGTCGTTGAGACTTTCGAAGTCGGAGGCACTCCAACGATCCAAGTAGAGCCGAGGCCGAGCCTTTGGTGAAAGTATCGGCCAGGGATGATAGAAGTGATTCGGTTCCTTGGAGTGGCTTCCGCAAATCTGTCGAAGGCCGGTTGGCAAAGATATGAGTTAGTCTGGGCAACGTCAATGTTGATAGAATTTGCATATATAGTGCATCCAATTGTGCCTGCATTTGCGAGTCACTTTCGCCTAGCTTGCTAATGGCAACAAAGTAGAGCGGTCCTTTAGTTGAGATAACAAAGCGAGTGTCTCCAGCGGAAAAGGCCTGAAGGGGATTCTTGGCACCTTCATAAAACGAGATGATGGTTTGTACAACGCCCATGGAAGAGTTGATCAGACTTAGGTCTCCATAGCGACTCCAAATGGGCTTTCCAGCTGATGACAGAATCAAGTAGTGTTTCAATTTCGACTTCCACAGACGTAGGATATCCTCTTCAACATCTTCGTCATATTCCTCCGGGATGGCGTCGAACTCGTGGTGGAACTCAGCAAATCGGTCGTCTGCGCCTATTCTGCCCTTCTCAAAAGGTAGAACGGTGGCCGACTGAGTACGCAGCATTTTCCAGGCCGGGCTCTTCTTATGTAATTCTCCGGCAAGTAAACTTGCAATATCGCCAGCAGGTCGCATTGTCGGCGCAAAGCTCATAACACTGGCCGTCTCATCTGCCTCGCCGCTGACACCACTGTCCTGTCGATTAGGCGAAGCATGGCCGCTGTCGGCGGGGCTCGGGAGAGAGTCGGGGCCAGGAGTCGAAAATGTTCCCCGGGATCCATCAGGAAAAGAAAGTGTTTGGATTTCGACAGGAGTTATCGCTGTAGTCGCTTGACCTTGTAGAGATGCGGTATCGGCAGCAGCGTTCGTAGATGGCCGAGGCGGTAGAGGAGGACGATAATCTTCATCCACGGGAGACGCTGGCTTTTGTTTCGTCTCGTCAGACTCCATGGTCGCGCGTAGCTCGCTTGTCGCATTTCCTGGTGGATCAGCCATCTTTGGGGATAAGTGGTAGAAGATTTATTGTAGCCAGAATCATACGACCCGGCAATCTTCCATATGTAGCGGGCGAGGCCATTATGCCATGTTGGGTGAAGTTGAAGAGACAAGATACCCCCAAAGGTTGAACTAGTGGAAAGAGGAGATGATGCACGCATGTGGGCATGACGCACCCAAGTCATGCTGGAGGGGCTATTGTAGCCTTGCGCTAAGGAGTCTTGAACTCTGAAGCTTGGGCCAATCAGAGCTCTACATCAGTATCAAGCTCCGCTGCTTTTCAGGGTGTCTTTAGTGGACGCAGTTGCAAGCTGCCTGTATGCTACACGTAGCCTTCTGGGAAACGGTATGCCTGCTTGGGATTACGTCTATTCAATCTCAAGCTATCAACCTAACCAGCACGATTCTCAACCCCCTGGCAATGCCTTTTGGCGCTGTCGCTTTACTACGAACACCTCGATGTCCTCATTCTCGCCTTCAACCGCAATAGTTAGCAGCCATGGCTCTTGAGCCCGGATCCGGTCGTCGCTCAGTATCTCCCGAAAGCTCAGGACGAGAATCACCTATTCCGCGACAATGGAGGAATCAACTCGGCGGAGGTATGTGTGCGCTATTGGTTTTAGAGTTTGGCAATCAATCTGCTAACCCTTACTTGTAGAGGATCATCCTGTCAAGGACAAGTCTTATCGCAAGTATGCTCATGGAGTTGACAGGGCACTTATACTCTTCGAGACTGCTCTGGAGGAATGGGCAGACTACATTTCGTTCTTGAACAAGCTTCTCAAAGTATGTTTCGAAGTCAAGGTTCAAACATGCCCACTGACAAATTATAGGCTCTCCAAGCTCGTCCAAAATCGATCAATGCGATTCCCTCCAAAGCAACTGTTGCGAAACGACTCTCGCAATGTCTCAACCCCTCCCTTCCGTCGGGAGTGCATCAAAAAGCTCTAGAACTATACAGTCTTGTCTTCTCGGTCATTGGAAAAGATGGTCTGTCGAGAGACCTCCCTCTTTACTTGCCAGGGCTGGCTACAGTCCTCTCCTTCGCTTCACTATCCGTACGAGCACCGTATCTTGACCTCCTGGAAAGGCACTTCCTCGAAATCGACCCTCGATCGCTTCGTCCGGCCATGAAATCTATAATTCTTGCTCTACTTCCTGGCCTAGAAGAAGAGACAAGCGAAGATTTCGACCGAACACTGCGTCTAGTTGAGAGCTTCAAGCATGTCATCAGACCGGCCCATAGTGAAGAAATCACCAACCAACACTCTTCAGGCGATGCCTTCTTCTGGCAGTGTTTCTTCCTAGCATCGATAACCAGCCAGAGCCGCCGTTCAGGTGCTCTTGCATATTTGATACGATCCCTGCCCCCTTTGGGACCACAAACTACCCCTGATGCGAAGAAGTCAGCGACACCACAAAGTGGTACCGAAGACACTAAAAACAAGCTTGCAGACATTGTGACATCTCCTGAGCCAGGACTCCTGCTACGCTGTTTTGCAAGTGGCCTTTCAGACGAACAATTACTGATTCAGCGTGGCTTCCTCGACCTGCTAGTCTCTCATCTTCCGTTAAATTCGCATGTTATCCAGACTCGGGTGAAACCAGATGACTTGGAACTGCTTGTCAAAGCAGCTATTGGTGTAGTCACCCGGCGTGAGATGAGTTTGAACAGACGCTTGTGGGCGTGGCTTCTTGGACCCGAGCCAACGGCTGAACAAGATCAGAGCGCCGAGACCCCATCGAGTCCACCAGCTGATCAGCATGCTTTCTTGGCTTCAAAGACAAACTATTTCGAGGAATTCGGACTACATCCCCTGACCAAAGCTATTCTGCAAATGATCGAAACTAGCACCCAGAACACTGCAAGCGAACGCGCCAAGCCTTACAGAATATGTCTCTCATTGATGGATAGGTGGGAAATTGGCGGTTTGGTCGTTCCCGAGGTCTTTCTTCCTATAATTGAGAGCGTGCGACGTTTTAAGGACCACGCGTCAAGCAAGTCAGAGTTCAATGAAGTTTTGCGAAGCGCCAGCGTCTTCTTCGATGGAATCGAAAGCGGTCTTATCTATGGCGAGATCGTCGGACTCCTTGCGCAAGCCCTAGGCCCTGGGAACCTTAATTCACAAGAGCGGAGTGACAAACTGTCCCTGGTAAGCTTCATCTTGGCCAATTTCAACGTCCGAGAGGAGGAGATGATCACGATTCATGCGCCTCTATGTTGTTTGACATCTTTAGCTATGCTCCAAGACTTCAAGGAGCGCGGTTCATCGAAAAACAATTCAGACTCACTATTGCCTAACATATCCAGCCAAGCCCAGAGTGTCGCCTTGTCACTTTTGGATCTTGTCCCAGAGAGGGTGTTTCCGGAAAGTACAAATGGATCGGAGGACCGAGGTGGAAACTCAACTTCAGTTTCCAATGTGGAAGTATTGAAGAAATCAAGGAATTTCTATGTCAATGAGCAGGGTAACATCGAGGCATCTGTATCACCCTTCAGCGCTTTTGCTACAGGACAGATGATCCTGGAAAAAGCCGCTGAGTTTGTCTGTGAAGACCTAGGCTCATCTGAAGTTGACCTTAATGCTTGCATCCGACTGCTTGTTCTTGCAGTACACAAGACGCCAAAGACATATCAAGTCAAGGAACAACAACTCCTCAAACTTATGCATGACCTTCTTGAACACCCAGGTATCATGCCGTTCTCCTCCTTCTCAGCAATATTGCAGTTATCGACCCAGCTATACTACGCCGAGAGGATTGAGCCTACACAACTGTCGAGCTTAGTACCCCTTTTGGTCCGACATGCCTGGACGTATCTATCAGCATCTGAACCAAAATACCATGTGGAGGCAGTGAGGGGTCTATGGCAGCTGCAGTCGGCTCTTTCCACCTCCAATCGCGATATTGAAGCAGCGTTATCCAGCCTCATCATCTCAGAAGATACCGCCCGCATTGGTGCTGTCGAGCCTGTAGATAAAGGCCGCGCCCTGGGCGTGCTATGGTCACACACCTTGCAAGACAACGTCCCCCCTGAACGGCGAGGCTCCAAGACGCTAGTGCTGGATATGAAGAGTCTTCCCCGACTTGCAGGGGCAGACAACTACGAGGTCATGCTCATGCAGCCCATATTCCTTATCCTTGACGCTTTACAAGATGATCGCACCCAGCTATATATGACGGTGAAGTCATGGCTCAACAGTATGCTGGGTATTGATCGGTAAGTGCAAGACTTGCCTATACAGTGATTTCAACTGACCATCCACAGCCTTTTCTTAATGTTTGTCTCCAAGCTGTCTGAGATACCCTTCTTGCAAACTTTAACACAAAGCGACGAGAAGAGTGATCAAGAACCTGTGTCATTTTCTGAGGATGAAGACCTGGATCTTTGCTTGTATTACCTCCGGTCTCTTTCAAACATCCTGGGATGCGATGGGGAAATTTCCTGGAATGTCCTGGCGTCAAAGCATGTCTCATTTCACGGCCAGCACATGCAAATCAGTTGTAAGTCGTCCATTCGTAAAATACATGGCACTATTCTGACCGAACAACAGCGGGAGGCGAAGAAAATGAAACGACATTACAAGAATTCTTTGTCCGTGTATGCATAAGGTGCATAACGAGTGATCCTGTCGAGAGTGCCACCAAAGAGTTTGAAGACCGAGTCAACCAACTCTATCGATACGCGCTCAGTCTTCTTCACAAGTTCCTCCTTAGCCCTTTCGCCGCTCCTCTTTCAGCTCAACATCTTGAAAACACCCTCATTGAGCGACTTGACAAGTCACTTCATGGCCCCGATGCATATGTGCAGGTTCTCTTACTCGATGTTGTTTATGACACACTCAAGCTTAGAGATGTTGCACCTGCTGACGCTCCCGTCTCCCCTATATCCGAACGGAGACCATCATCATTTGACCCTAGGGGCAGTAGACCATCACTTTCAGCGCCGGATGCCCGGCCAGTTGGCACGGCACCACCGCCTCAGCTACTCCAATGTCTCCAAGACGGTCTCATCTCACCCAGTAGCCGGCCAGTGCTAGATAGTTGGGTTGCTTTTATGTCTGAGTGTCTACCATTATACTCCGACTCCATCTTCCAGGTTCTTATCCCTCTAGTCGAGACACTTTGCAGGGAGATTGGCACAACTTTCACAAATCTAAGGGAGACATTTTCTTCCAATTCTCTCTCCCTCGGTAGTGAGAGATTATCCCCAGAGTCTACGCTCATCTTCCTACTCAACGGTCTTGAGCAAGTCCTAGCAAGAGCACACCAACAGCTTCTGAGGGAAGAGGCTCGAACACCGGTAGTCAAAAGCCCTGACCAACCTCAATCCCTTTTTGGAAGCATGGTGTCGAATGTCTGGCAGTCAGACACCCCTCAGTCTCGCAGTGCTACAGCAAATGATCGGCTGACGGTTCATCTGGCCTTCCAAGACGCCGTTCGCATCTGCCACAAAATTTGGACATGGGGTCAGGGCAATGACTCGAGTCGGCAAGATCAAGGTTCTTTTGGCTCATTCAACTACACATCCCTGCGCATGCGTAACCGCTCCAGGCGGTTGCTTGAGCATCTCTTCACTGCCGAGAACCTTGAATGTCTTGAGACAGTTATTGCCATCTGGAAGCAGTCGGTTGATGATGCAGAGTCAATTCAAGTTTTCAACATGTTGTCCGCATTGGAGGCATGTCGACCAAAACATTGTATTCCCGCCTTATTCAATGCCATCTACCGACGAACAAATGCGGGAGTCGTTGACCCTGCGTCAAAGTCAACAATGACAATATCTCTACAAGACACTGACCTTGTTTGGTTCCTTGTCGAGTATACGAGAACACTAGATGATGATGCAATGGACGAGATCTGGCAAGATTGCATGATCTTCTTGAAAGATCTTCTGACAAACCCATTCCCGCATCGACAAACACTACCGAATCTGCTCGAATTCGCCGCTATTCTTGGCGAGAAGGTCGACAATACCAACTTTGGAGAACAAAGAAGGATGCGAAAAGAGCTAGGGGTATGTTCTACTTTGCCTATTTGGCCAGCGCTTTACTGACATGTTTTTTAGGATACGTTCATTCGTCTACTTGCGGCCCTCTTTACCACAAGGCCTATGGCATTCGCTGACCCAGCAACGTTGAGCAGTGGCATCCCGAAGTCCGATTCCGGTAATACTCTCAACGGATTTGGTGACGGACCCGACGATGTAGTCTCTATTCTTGCTTCCATTGTCCCTAACCTGACCAAGATCTTGGTTGAGCCTGATAGAGTGCTTTCGGCCTCGGCAACTATCTCGACCAACGTAATTGGACCGACTCTGCGCGCCAAGGGTTTCCCTGATATAGTATCCAAGAGCACCATGCGCCTTCTCCATGAGTTGTCGAGAGTGCACAATAATCAGAAGAACTGGAAGAAGGATGTGGGCGACGCTTTCAACGACTCTAAGTTCTTTGGCATGGATCTAGACTTGGCAAAGGATGACTGGATGCCGCTGCTCAGACAATGGACTCTTACAGATAAGGAGAAGATGCCTGAGATTGTCGGTCGTATCAATGCCCCTTCAACGGCCGGCATCGTGTTTGGTGTTGGAGCAACATCAGCCCGTCTCGAGGCTGACCGCAAAACACAGCTTAACCTTCGAAGAATCGCAACTTTGATCCTTGCAAGTTCAGAGGACGCGTTTGTTTCGGATCTATCAGTCATATTTGGCAAGCTGGCCGAGCTGCTTGGCGCCTCATCAACATCTTCGCCATCGTCGACCACACGAGCAGATATTTACATGGTCTTCCGTGCTCTCGCTCTCAAAACCAGTGCTATCCACCTGGGCATGTTGTGGCCGGTCGTCAACGCCGAGATCCATGCAGCTATTTCTTCCGTTGCTGCATCCGACAACAGCACGGCTTCTGATACTTACACCAACGCCTCCGTTCTCCAAGCCTGCAAGCTCCTGGATCTTCTGATATGCGTGGCGCCAGATGATTTCCAGCTTCACGAGTGGTTGTTTATTACAGATACCATCGACGCTGTTTACCGACCATCTACTTACCAGCCTGTCGCCCTTGTTGACGAGCTTTCTGATGAGCTCGGCGCCGCCATGAATAACTCAAGGTTCCAATCCTCTTCCGTGGTAAACCCAGTGGCAAGTGGCTCATCCCGACGGCCACTACTTGGACCGGGCGGTATCAACGATGATGTCAGCCTCGACAGAAAGGACGAGTTAGTGGCCAAGGTGCTCCGTCCCTTCTTTGGACAGCTCAGCATCTTTGCATTTGAGTCGACATACGCGATGGGCCAACTCAATCGGGAAGTTTGCGTCTCGAGCTTGCTGAAGGATCTCTTTGATGAGAGAAGTATCGTCAAGGCGTTATAAGTAGATTTCACGTATAGGACCTAGAAAGACGGATTTAATAGAGCGGAGCATATCTTGTAGCGAACTATTTGCTCAAACTAATGGTATTCAAAAGTAAAAGGGTGGCCCTTAATGTGAACGCCGACTCCAGTACCTATTTGACAAAGTAATCGTGATAACCCAACGACCCCTTAAAGGGTATAAACTCATCCTCGCTGCTCCTGAACTTTGCGCCTCGCATCCTAAACTCTTCCCAAACTCTCCCAAACCCTAGGCCTCTTATCATGAATTCTGCGCCTATCACAGATACAAATCATGCAGAGGCATCAGGTCCAAGCATGTCCCACAAGTCCAAATGGATTTATGGAACACTGGGTTTGCCCCCCGCAGCCAGTCTTACACACTGGACCTTCTGACTGGTCGAGTAACGTTGCAGCTTGGATAGCCTCTTCCAAAGTGCCCCCAAATACCCTCGCAACAACGCTCTCAAAAGCTTCTCTTTCCATGAGAGCACCAAATTCCAGACACTTGACCACGCCATTGAGTTCTTTCCCTAGTATATCCAGCCTCTCCATTAACAAACTCTTGTCGTAGCGGGAAGCCAGTTCGAACCAACCCTGCACGGGCGTAAGTTCCATATCACCCGGATTGAGACTCTGCGCGAGGCCGTGCAATGACATGAGCGATATGCGCGGTGAGGGCCACTCGAGATAGACAGGAGGCACGTAAGGATCAAGTCCGAGGGTACGACGGTTGTGGCAGGATGATGCTGATGAGACGAGTTTACGGCCGTCAAAAACGTCAAGGGGTGCGTTGGCCATACAGAGGGAGGAGGCCATAAGAGTGTGGCCTTTGGCTTCGTCGTTGGAGAGATGGGCGTGAGATGGGTAGTCGCCAATGAAGAAGTGGTCCCAGCAAATATGTTCGAGACTGTGGGATGTTAGTAAGTCCGTTTAGGACATCGTTTACATCGGGGATTCTTACGAAAGGATAAAGTTGACGGCCTTTTGTTCTTCGTTTGGAGCAAGGTTCAGATCTGGCGGCGGTGGAGGCGAACTTGCTGTATTGCTGCTGGACTCGTTGGATCGAATACTAAAGGTCGGTGTATCCATGGACTCATCCTTTTTGAGAGTAACGATGATGTCCTCCACGTTGACATCCGCAAACATATCCGCGTCCCCTTCATCCTGTTGCATACTAGGACCCTCAGTCCCCAGCTTCACACCCAACGTCTCATCAATCCAAGAATCATCCCCACTGCCCACAATCTCTGTGATCCTCGGGCGTAAAGTGCAGTTAGTCTTGCATTTCGGAATAGCAATGCCCTTGCCGGCCAGCAACGCCTTGATGGAGTCGTTGTCCTTTATAAGCTCCCCCGATTCGAACTCTGTCAGGGCGATGAGCTCGCGGAAGTGGGTGATGTCGAGTTCGAGCTGCTGCTGATACTCGGCCTTGCGCTGACGATGCTGAATCTGGGCTCGTCGGACCTGGGTGCGACGGAGCTTTGCCTTTTCGCTGGCTGTGAGGGACTTGCGTGGTTTCTGTGGTGATGTTGCGCTGGCGCTGGTATCGGGTGCTGAGTTTGTCAGCTTTAACTTTGTTCTTGAGGTGATGCTTCGGGTAAGAGGAAGAGATGTATGCAGTGAGTTGAGCGATTGACTCAGATGTATTGTATGAATGCCTCACTCAAGACAGAGTGATGCATGATAGGCTGGTCACTCAACTCAATCTGCAACAGTCGATAACATGGCATCATAACCACCAAACGAATAAACTCGGCCATTAATAAAGATATAAGAAAAATCCCCTAATACTTACACTCGCTGCTCACCCCATCACCCCCTCTACTCTTCTGCTTTCTCCCCCGCCGCTGAGGTGTAGGCGCAGACACAGGTGTAGCGCATTCAGGCCCTTCACAGACGCTACCATTTTGCTTTGCCTTTTTCAAAAACTCGGTAAACGACGGTCTGTCGTCTGTTGTGTTTGGATTCGCCATGGCTGTAAATCAAGATGTTTGTTGGGCTTCGTATATAAGTTAAAGAGTCTCCATGCGCCCTCTGGAGTGAGTGAGTTGAGGTGAGTAGTAAGCGCGGATAAATCTGCTGCGGAATATATCCCGTCCGTCAATCGGTAGATGGATAGACTGGACGTGAAACCTAAAATTGTCGGGCAAAAGGTTGAATAATAAGTCACAAAGGAAAAGACTTGAGGAAGTTAACACCTAAAACGGAAGAGAGCCAAAGAAGAGAAAGAACTATTCGGTTTCAGCTGGTGTCAGCCTGCAGCTGCGAGTCCCAGTATTAGGCATGAGGTGGTTGAAAGAGTAAAGTACAGAGTCACGAGCTAACGTGAATCGGAATTTTTATTCAACTGATCCGAGGGACCCTTCGGCTTTACCTAGGACTACTATACAGTATCCGTAACTACAGTACATAATATACCAGTTATGTAACAATGCCCATATGCCGACCATTCCATTTTATTTCAAAAGGTGCTGGAAAAAGGCCCTTTTGACTTGGCTGACGACTCATGCTCAATTTACGTCACAAATCCCCAAAAGTAGTTCTCCGCGGAGATTTCGCAAAGTGCAAAAAAAGATTACAAACCTTGCATTCATAGCAAGTAAACTTTTCTTTTTTCGGCTCAGCTCTCGTTCTAACTAAAGGAGTTCGTTTGTATCGTATGATTCACATCATGACTAAAACTTCTCTAAAGTCATCCATTGACAGACCTGAGACCGTTTCTATATTCCGGCCTCCCTCGGGTATTGTCCAAAGCCTTTCGAATCAAATCAAATCAAACCACAATATTCCACCAACGCCTTGCTGAATCAAGTTCGTTCCAAATCACTGACACATACGTAAAATGCGCACTCCCGAAATTACTCGTAGTCATCGCCATCGCTGTCCGTGGCGGTCCCCTCGTCGATATCGTCCTCGTCTATATCATCATCTATGTCTTCGCTGTCGTCTTCGTCCTCGGCGTTCAGTCCCTGCACCGCCTTCCAGTGCACGTAGTCGTTCTCTAGCCACCGCTTGCTGACCGGAAGCTGGTACGGGTCGAAGGGGAAGTACGGGTCCAACTGGTGGAAGCTCTCATCTTGCATTTCGTATCCAGCGTCTCGAAGGGCTCCTCCCGTTGAGTAGGTTGCCGAAAGGTACTGCGTCAAGCGAACTCGC
The DNA here is from genome assembly GCA_013266185.1 of Fusarium sarcochroum. Lineage (NCBI taxonomy): Eukaryota > Fungi > Ascomycota > Sordariomycetes > Hypocreales > Nectriaceae > Fusarium > Fusarium sarcochroum. The sequence goes on from JABEXW010000936.1 coordinate 32,334, forward strand.
TTGTTGCTCTCGACCAACGGATAGACGTACATAAAATTGAGGCGATGCGATAGCTTGGCAAACTCCTCGACGATGACAGGCGCGCAGACCTTGAGAGGGTTGAGTTTACCAAAGATTTGTACCGAAAGGTCCTTTCTGCATGTTCCCATCCACTCCATCTCTTGGCCAATGTACGATGCAGGGTCGTCGGGGTCCACGAACTCGGGTGTCGATACAATAAGGTCTTGCCAACGGAAACAGAAGATGTAAAGTGTCGCCTGGACGAGGCTGTAGTATGGATGGAACCGCTTCAGGTCTGGTCCTCGACACAAGGGCTCGTACTTCTTGCGGTATTGGTCCAGATGATGTAGTAGGAGACCGAAGATGCTTCGAATAAGACTGCCTGGTAGATGGGCTCCGCGGGCCACAAAGCTGGCTAGGTAGGCTGCCGCAGCTTGCTTGAGGACGTTCGGAGTGTTGCCCTGAAATGCAGTGGCGATAAGCTGACCGCAGAACGCATCTGTCAGCCGCTCGTGCATTTGAGCGAAGTGGAAGATGAGGAATTGTGTATGTCGTGATTTGTAGGTGGGCAACACCATATGATCGAACTCGCGGAGCAGGACGGTAAACATGTCAAAGGCAGTGTCCGAGCCTGGGCTGGTGAAGTGAGGAGTGTAGACGCGGAATAGTGTGTCCAGGACGGCGTCCATCTTTTCCACACTTCCCTTGATCGACTTGATTCTAGCGCCATCTTGATCGAAATCGGGGTCGTCGCTGTCAACTGATTCTGTGTCGCTATCGTCGGCGTCGGCGTCGTTTTCCCATTCATCTCCATTTGAGTGGCCGCGAAGTGCGTACATGACAGCGGCAGTCACGTCGTCGTCCAAATCTTCCAGGTCGACCTGCATCTGGGAGTCGATTTTGACGACTCGATTGAGGATGATATCGAGCACTTCGTCGCGCAAGACAGGTACATATGTCTTGATGCGCAGCAGATTATCGACGTATGCCATGTGGACACGCATGGACTCGTCGGGAAATGGAAACTTGGAGCCGAGGAGACCCTCTAGCACTGGGACAGCGGATGGAAACATCTGGAGCAAATACTGTATGGTGCCGTGCAATCTGTCGCGCATGGTCTCACGACTGACCTCTGGGAAGTCTGGCACACCCCACACGGAGGATCGACTATCGGAGAATTTCTCCACCATCATCGACAAAACAGGTGACAAGTAGGAACCCTGGGCGCTGACCAGGGCCGCCAGGAAATGAGTAAAGACCTTGACGAAAGCATCGTCTCGTCCAAGCCAGGAGCATTTCAAAATGGTCTTGACGAGGCCGTTGCAAGCCTTGTCTTTGAGAATGGGGACACATCCAGTGAGGGCCATCACGTAGACTTGGAGCTCATGGGGCTTCAGAGTGTCGTCTTCCTCACCGACGACAGGTGGTAGATATCGCTGCTTATCGCTGGCGAAGAGCTCCTTTAGCGTGTCATACTGACCATCGTTTCCTCGGAGGTGCTCTTCGAGAGCAGTCCTGACCTCCAGCTTCACCTCATCCATCGTCCTTCTTCCTACTTCGTACGTTACGTTTCGAATATCGTCAAACAAGACTTTGCGGCGTTTCATGGGACTCTCGGGCGCATCGACTGGGTCGCTGAGTCCAGCATGCTCGGCCTTTCTCCTCCCCAAGACAGACGCCGGCTTGAGGATGGAGCGGACAGGCGTCGAGCTCTTTGGAGCAGGACCAGAAAATTTCCTGGTCGTCGGAGTAAAAGGTCTCATGAATGTGGCTCGTGTTGAAGAGCTGATAACGGGGTGTTTCGCTCGTTGTGCGTTGTCGCTCGATGGGGGGTCGCTCGAATGTGGCGTCTCTCAGGCAACAGGGCTCGGTGTCTCGGGTCGGTTCAAGGTATAATCATTGATTGAAGAATAT
>JABEXW010000940.1:0-77646 GCA_013266185.1 Fusarium sarcochroum
ATTTTATACTATACTTGGTATATTATAGTAGATGTTTTATCATATATGAATCAAGGTTAGGTTGATCTTGCGTCTCACGTTTTACTTCCCACAAAATGAAGACTAAGCATCTCGTATTTACTTATGTATCCGTGTTTAAATCCGAACGCTATTTTGTTCCTGGTCTTATCAATCTCGATTCGACGATTATCGCTATTGAATCCGATATCTTATCATAAGGTGTGTTCCTGAACGCAGGCGCTAGATCTCCCGCTGATCGAAGAGCTGTGGGGGCGAGTTCGTTAAGCCTCAAATAGATAGCCCTCCCAGATAATATCCGAGCTGTCTGAGCTCCAAGTCTTTACCATGGATCTTGTGATTGCGGTCTTTGTTGGTCGGGCGTTTTAGATGGTCCATACACATAGTAGTGAGCTGATGCTGTGAGTCTTGTCATGATGCTCGGTGATTTAGGTTGATTTAATTTCCGACTGTCATGACTGCATCCTGCGTATGTTCAACCACATGTTCATTTCAGTTTCAACAAACAAGAATATACTCCCAAGACAATAAATTACTTTTACATGACGCGATACAGCACAGATACCAACAGGTACAGCTTGATGTCTATGTCTGGTTGTTTCCTCATAAATTTAGGTGCTTTTGCAGGTCTCTAGGGTAAACACGATGTAGCTAAAGGGACCAACCATGTCGAGTGGGCATAAATTTGAGATTGCGAGCCGTCATGAGTGGATTCCGGAAGCAGCGGAGTTACTTAGCAATAGATTGAATGCATGTGTGGCGCATGCCCTGGACCAGTCTTGCTGTTCATATTGAATGTATATACTAGAATGTAAGCACATGCTCTGCCTATTGCGAATATTACCACAGGTAGGTAGCACTACGCATGTAAGAACTTGAACGCGTCTCCCAATACGCGTTTTCATATTCAACCCACGTCATTCCCCACATCATCGGACCTGACACCAGCCACAAACCCTTGATGTACCCCTCCACCTGCCTACAGAAAATCAGCGGTTGCAGCCACAGAAACCAGGCCCAGCGGTGTGAAAGTGACATATTGGGTAGGCCGGTGGTAGATTAATTAAGACGTCCCCAGCATTTTATTTCTCGACCCATCATCTCATTACCTCTCTCCGTCAAATCCAAACCATCCGCCCTCTGTTTTCCCTATTACTCGCGCATACAAACACTTTTCTCAGTCATCATGTTCAACTGGGCCAAGCAACAGTAAGAAACGCCTCTCCCCTCGATATCCGTCTGATCCTGTCAACCCCACCACAGGAGGGACCCTGGCAGAGCTTTAAACAAAAAATTAAAAATACTGACCGCTGCCTTTATCATAGACTGGCCAATGTCGCCGGCACTCAGGAGCCTATCTATGGCCCTTCTGCCATCAAGTCAGTAGCTACAGAGGCTGAAAAGACCCCTTACACTGAGGTCTCTCGAGATGGCCTGAAGTGGCAGGCCATGGACTCGACCTCTGTCGAGACACAGAGCTTCTACATCTTTGGTGAAAACGGTTACATCGCCCTTGCCCAGGTCATCTACAGCAACGTTGCGTATGTGTAATGCGATCCGTGTTACTGACTTTTGCTAACGCATGAAAAAGTGGTATTCGAACAACCTGCCAGTTCAACGCAAAGGTCTTCTATCCCGACACTTCCAAGCCCCACCTCTGGGCCTCGACGCCCCTCAACAACCATGACTTCAACGAGGACAAGACGAGTTTCTACGCCGATGATTGCGCTGTCGAGCTGTCCGAGGACGGTACCTACTACACCATCAAGAGCATGAACGACCAGAATGCCATCGTCAACCTCAAGATCACCCGCTCTACTCCTGGCTTCCAAGCCGGTGCCACTGGCACCACCCTGTACGGCACTGACCTCGAGAACCCATGGGGATCCATGCGACACGCTTTCTGGACTCGCTGTGTCTCCGAGGGTACCATCACAACCCCCGAAGGCCCGATTGACTTTAAGGGCCGAGCCTTCTTCGTCTATGCCCTTCAGGGCATGAAGCCTCACCACGCCGCCGCTCGATGGAACTTTGTTAACTTCCAGGGTCCCAACTACTCGGCTGTTTTGATGGAGTTCACCAGCACCCCCTCGTACGGTTCAACCCTCGTCAACGTTGGTGGTATCGTCAAGGACGGCGAGGTTATCATCGGCGGCGTCAACAACACGGCCACTCACACCAAGGTTAAGAACGACTCGGAAAATGACTGGCCTGAGCCCAGCGACGCCAAGTACACTTGGACCGGCACAACCAAGGACGGTAAGCCCGTCGAGGCTTTGGTTGAGGGACCTCTCGGCGAGCGGGTTGATCGAGTTGACGTCATGGCCGAGGTGCCCGGCTTCGTCAAGACCATTGTAGCAGCGGCGGCCGGCACCAAGCCTTACATCTATCAGGTGAGTTAATTTCCGAGCGAACGGATCACGTAACCCCTTGCTAATCAGATAATCTATAGTACCACCCTAAGCTCTCCCTGAAGCTGAAGATCGGCGACGAGGAGATCGTCGAGGAGGGCACCATCTTCACAGAGGCTACTTTCATCTCGTGAACTTAAAGATAGATGATAGACGAGGCCGATGGTTTTTTTTTTGGTTCGTCATTCGGCCCATGTTTTAATTTTCAGAGTATGGCTTTTGCATCACATTGGGTAATACAGTAATCAAATCAAACATGAAGAAGAAGGTCGGCGTTGGAGACGGACGGCTTGGTCACTCGCTTAGATACAATGATGCCCTTCAGCTCTTTTCAAACTAATAACTTTACTACTATTTTGGCTGTCACGTCTCGATCCCCACGCGTTTTGATTTTATTTACCGGACCTCTTTTTTAATCGGCGGGCCGAAAGTATATTGGCCATTGTTCTCCCCCCTCGTCTTGGATCAGACTAGATCAGATCATGTCCCACAGTCTTAGTCTACCGGCCGCCTGCTACAATGGATGAATGGATAATGTGTCTCTTGCACAGCATAGAGGGGGTCAAAGCCCGGAGAGTTTAGTGGATGAGGGAGAAAAAGCCAATAGTATTGGCGATTTATCAGGTCTCCGGCCCACGATGTCAAGGGAGAAGAGACACCAAAAGATGGGGAACTATTCGAGGCTCTGGGCTCTTGTTAGCAGCAAAAAGTCGTAGACTAGCAGTAGAGACTGTCTAATACTCCACACCAGGATCCTCATGTCTCGCTCTGACCCCTCTTTGAGTCTATGTCTGAACCTGTCTCGTTACAATCTCTTGGCGAGTTTCTCTCTCTCTGCGGCTGTGATTTTTTCTTCAAGCCTATCATTTGCTTTTTCTGAACCCACCCATCCTCTTTCTTTGACGTGTCTCTGGCGTTGATGATCTGAGTCGCCTCGTACCTGACTAGTAGCAGCATCCACTGGGTCTTGGTCTTGGTCTTGGTCTTGGTGGGTTCCTACCAAAGGGGTTCGCGACTTATACGCGCAGCGAGCATTCCTCTAATCCAGAACATCAATGTTTTACCTGGATTGTATTGGGCAGAGAGAATTGGATTGCCCAGCCCCTGGAGAGATTTTTTTATTACATGGCTTGGAGAGGTAGATTGGCGGCTAGTGTCGATATTCTAGCGAAGGAATTGAATATAAGGATTGGGAGAATCCTCTCTTGCTGATAGTATCATTATCCCTCCTCCTTCTCTTCTCTCCCTCAAAGAATTCATCCTATCAATATTCCATCTTTCTCCCTCGTCTAGCAAGATTCCTCTTGTTTCCAACAATACTCCTTTGAAAGGTCGAGCAATACCGAATACCAACTGCAACAATGACTGCTTGTGTCTACCGCGATGCGTCCTTGCACGCTCCCGTTTTCCCTTCTCCTCTCAACCCCACAAACCACGGACCAGAGAACAAATACGGCCCGGCACGTATCGTGCGCCGGAGACGAAGCCGGGCTGGACGGAGGACCCCCCCCGGGTCGCACACTCTCACCCAACGGCTGCTTCGTGTTAAGGCCGCTGATGCCTGGAGAGGACATGTTCTGAGCGCCCAGGTTGCTCAATATGAGAGTGCCGCGGCTGCTGCTATGGCGGTTCAGGAACCCAAAAGTAGGGTAAGTTATCAGTTATACATATTTATTTGTTGAAAGTCGAATACTAAGACTATATCTCAGAACTGCTGCCCTTCGATGCCTGGACTCAAGAACCTTGGCCTCAACTTCTCCCTCTCCGACGCCCATCGTATCGCCAGCAGCATCAGACTACCAGACCTATCATGCCTCAAGACAAGACGCATGTTGCTAGCCATGGGCCTCGTGGGTCTCTTGCCCGCTCTCAAGGTCCGCGATATGCTCCGAGCTGCCGAGTCATTATGACTGGCATTGGACGGCGATGATAAAAGCTGCGATAATAATGATGTTTATGAGGAATTTGGGAATTGCGATTTTGTTCCGCCTTTGGGGGCGGCGTCATTGGGGAGAGGTTTCTATAGATATACCCGCGTCTTTACGCCTGTTTTGCTTTCACTCCGTTCTAATACAACCAACCATTTCTTGTCCATACCAAAAAACAAGTCCGATACACCCCCACACCCTTGCTGGTTACATATCATACATCGTTCAAGGCCGTACATGTCTGTCTTTACTCATTGATCTTTCTTTTCCTTATACTTCACCTCCACTGGTTCGGTGGAGCCTGGTTTCTCAGCAGCTGTACCGGCTGCTTTCTCTTTAGGAGGGCTTTCATCGGAGGGGTCTTCAACCGAGTGCTCAACCTGCCATATAGCTCTCTCGAGCTCAACCTCAAGAGCCGGCATGTCGAGAGTATCCGAAAAAGTTTGGACTTCCTTTTGGGTCAGGAGAGTACGCTCCTTGTTGTCTGGCTCTTCAGCAGGTGGGGCATGTAGCGCATATAGTTGATCAAGCTTCTCAGATGGAGACGGGTGCAACAACTTGTGCTCGAGAAGCCATTGAACATGCTTACCACCTGCAATGGCTCGGTAATGCGACCAAGCTCTATAAACGAGGTAGAAGAAGGGTAGGTTAGGGATGCTGTGTCGTGTTAGTCAGCAAATCGAGAATCATCAAAAGCAATACTTACATAGGTATAAGCGCAAATGGGATGGTGATTGGCATGCCAACGACACACCACACAAGACGCTTGCGATGTAGTACCTGCCGTTCAGTCGCAAGGGTCTTGAGAATACCCTCAGCTTTGCCAGGCGGTATCACAGAGCTGGGAAAGCACAGCTCAACCTTCTTCTGGCCCTCAATCTCTTCACCACGACGCCGCGAGGACAGAGGAGGCACAGACTTGAGACCCCATTCCTCGTAAGGAATACGTCGAAAGGCATAATTGCCATAGTCGACGACCTTGCGCTTCCAGCCAGACTCCATCTTTTCCCACTGCGCCCACGTCTTGGCGGCCCAGGCGGTGCCCTTGTCGACATAGGTTCGACCCTGTGGCGTAGTAGTGATTTCTAGTCGTTTCGCGTACAGCAGCGTGCGCCGCGTCGAGAGCGGTAGGAGGTATAATCTCATGGTGGTGGTGATGCGAGGCGCAGTGTATTATGCGACACGACGTAATGCGATGCGATGCGCCAAGAACGAGTTTGTCGGTAATCGAAGCAGAGTGGCCGAGACAACCGAGTCGCAAGCCTGTCGGAGAGTCGAAGAAGAAATGAGAGTCGTAGCAAAAGCGCACAAGACTATCGCAGCATGACGCCTGTGAATATAAGGTCTCTAGAACTTGGGCGCACGAGCCGACGAAGAGGGAAAAAAAGAATTGCCTCTCGGAAGATTCAACAAGAACTTTGGTTGAGCTTGAACAGGGGTTTTCTCTTGGATTCAGCGGTGGAAAAAATCTAGAGCCGTGGCGAAGCTGACGACGATGAATTATTTTTCTGTTTGATGCTACTTGCTAAACGGTGAGCTAGCTCTGGAAGCTTGCCTTGGAGGCCCCCGGAGGCAGGAGTGACGCACATGGTCGTCATGGTTGGGAAAGAACGATGGACTTGGAATAGCACGTGTAAGGGCATGCTTTATCCAGTCGTTGTTTTTAAACCACCAAGAGATTAATATCGTTGGATATCTCAACACCAAGCATTTATACTCTTTTTTTCATGATATATGAGTACAATTCCATCCAATCTCCTGTTACACTTTTTCATTGCATCGCCCACCTCTGGCCAAGAGATTGAACCCTGCACATCTGAACCTCGGCGCGTCCCACTTTATGTCATGGATGACCCACTACACAGCCCGACACTATCGCCAATTTTCATACTCTCCCGACATAGTATGAAAATCTTGAGACGATAGCATCAAACACTCGGGCGAATGGTTTAGTGGTATAATACTCCCTTAGCATAATTCATCCGAATAATCTGGGAGTGGTCCAGGGTTCGATTCCCTGTTCGTCCATTGAAGGCGGTTAGATTCCGCTGGTATACCTTCTTTTTGATGTTTTTGCATCTGGCAAGCCGTATAAACAGCACATAACTCGCATGTCCAGGATGGCATCTACTATACTTCTTCTTTTTATTTTGCAGTGAAAGTCCGGCTCATATTCTCCTGAGCCTAGATCTGAGATGTCCCTTAATTCAATATTAGATCACGACAGATTCTCAGCCCTCAATCACCCACCAACACCAGGCACAACCACCACTCACTCCCCTCTCAAAGCAAAGCTGAAACTGCCACTCACCATACGCCAAACCAATATGCACGTAATCATTGTCTTACATAGATCTCGATCGCCTCAACCTAACACCCGTTCATGCACGAACCCCTATATTAGTACCTACATGCAAAGACTTGATATGCAGGGAGACTTCAATTAGCCTACCTGAAGTCTGCACACTTCCCCGTCATGGCGAAGATGGGGAAATCCAACTCTGTTTTAGTCTAGTCCTTCAGCTTTCAAGTCACACGAAACTCCATCTTTGGCAGACTCAGCTGTAAAACCCAAACGCTTGGAAACCGTACCTGAGTAGCTGAGACATCGCCATCGAACTGAGACCTACAGCTTCTTCAAGTTCCGGTCTTGGCTGGTCCATTTTGGTGTGACGAGTTCATGATCACGCCTTTCTTGCATTGTTCTCGTGTATCGTCCTCTAGATTCATGATCTTGGTATCAACTCATGGTATGACACGACAGCTGTTCGTAACGCCTTCGTATATCCTTCTATCCTTTATGAAACCCGTCTCTTCTCCCCAAAGCCGTAGTTGTACAATTCTACACTTATAAAGCTCAGACTCAAATCCTTTAGTTTCCCCCGCCATCATGCACGGGACTCTTCGCCCGCGATGTCGCTCCCTTGCCCACAATCTTCTCCGCCCAGTTCCACCCGGCCGACCCCTGCGCCTCTTTGCCCTTGTCTTGATGGTGGAGTGCTGATGGTGACGTTGGGGCTGGCGCTTCTCCTCCAAAGTCTAGATCACTATCGCAGTCGCTATCGTGCCAGTCTCGGTCGCTCCAAGTAACCGAGTCCGCTCGCTCTGCCTTTGGTCGAACGTGTGTTGAGGCATCACTACCTCTTTGTGACTTTGGTGTCTTGGGTAGGTCCGACACTTTATCGAGGGCCTCCCGAGACTCACTGTCCGTCCGAGTCATACCCGCTAGGTTGTCTCGACTCTTCTTAAGCTCCGCGCCGTGCTCATCTGGTGGCTCGTTCATATTACGTGCCCGTTCTCGATTATGCTCATCTTCGTCACGGAGGCGAGAGGCCGCCGAGTCGCTGAAGTGCGCATCGACCAGGTGCTTGACGACAGGCCATCCATATGCGTTGGCAAACATGCGGCGCACAAAGACGTTGTTGTGAGCATCAGGTTCGACCTTGACAAGAACCTTCCTCCAAGAAAGGTCTTTATGGTAGGCTCTAGCAATCTTCTCCTCAACACGCATATTGGATGTGTCTATGACTTCGTGGATGTCCTTGTCTGGATTCGTGTTTGCTGTATCGTCATAGTCCTTGGCTGACAGCGTGCTGTCCTCATGATTAACATTGGGATACGGGAGCGAGCCTGTGCTGCTGGTCGAGGCCTGCCCTATCGAGTTCTGTCGTTGGCCTGTCATCCTTCTAACCAGTGTTGAAGGGCGCTTCTTTAGTGGCGGCCCTGGTATATCAGTGGGGTGATAGACACGATCGTGGAAGATAGTTCGAGGGCGCTTAGATGGATCGATCAAGTATTCGACATCGGCCATCTTGGGGTTGAGTAGATCGCCGGCAGACTCAAAGATAGTCGTTCTTGGAGGAGCTGTCATCTCATCTTCGCCCTCATGTCCGGTCGTAACTTTCGATTGCTTAGCTGCGGCTGACTCGCCAGCACTATCAACTGAACCATCATCTAGCTCATTGAGATTGAGGGTCTGACTCTTGTGGTAAATCTTCTTTTGCTTCTGAGATACAATCGGTGGTTTGGGCGGGTCATTACTCTTGAAGAAGTTAAAGAAGCCTGCCAATGGCCCGCTGTTGGTCGAGTCGGCCGAGTCAGATGGAACGTCATCGCCATATGGCGTTGCTACAGACCGCAGACTCGCTCTGTCATCGTCGACCATCGCCGTGCTGGGAGGTTGCGGGACCTCGCGCATGTTCTCATGAGTCTCTCGAGGCGAGGAAGTCCCAGAGCCTGCCGAGCGTTCTCCTGACATAAGCTGCTTCTGTCGAGAATTTGGCTGGGTAGAACCCGTCAATTCGGCCCATCCAAACCCAACAACAGTCTCGACCAAGCCAGCATCTCGTCGAGCTTTCTCAACACGTCCAAGTCCTTGCCAATCGAGAAATAACAGACAGCTGGTGCGAAGTGGGACAATACCATCGTTGACCACGTTGGAATACACAGTCCGGTTGCGAAACTTCTTCAGCGCTGTATGTGCAGGTCCCGTTGGCAGGATCCTTAGAAGTGGTTTCGACTCTGGTTGCGTTTCTCCATATACCTTCTTATGCGCCGTCTCTCCCAGATTTCCGACAATGGCACCCCAGCCGCTCCTTGCAATTGTCGGCGCCCTCCATGTCAGGCCAAGGTCCTTGCCTGTCCTGCCAACGAGGCCAGAGTCCAGAGCAAACTTGACGTAAAGGGGATTCTCGTTACTTAGACCCAGAAATGGCGTAGCCAAAGCAACAAAATTAATCGGCTTGATAAGGTCGAAGAACTGCGGTGAGTGCTTTTGTATGTATGCAATAGCGTATGTCTGAACAAGTCCGCCAAGGGAATGGGCGATGAAGCTTATACTCGTGATCTTGTATGGTCGTTCTGCCTTGTGAAGATGTGCCCTGTCCTTGTCAAGGTGGATAGAACTGTGTTTATGTGCCGCTTTGTCATGGGGTTCGTTCTTGTCGAAGGCGTGGACCATAGCATCGCCCATACCCTTTCCCGTTGGTAGATAAGGCTGGTCTGGATATGTAATGGAGAGCACGTATCTAGCGAGCCTCTTCCCGAGATACTTAATCCCGCGCTCGGTCTTTGTTGAGTTGCCCGAATAGCCCCGTACAATGACTTCTTCATCGTCATCGTCTTCATCATCCTCACCTTCAACCTTATCCATATCTTTCGTATCGTGTGAGTCTGCTTCGACAAGGCCGTCACCTGATTGTTTTCTCGCGGCTCGTTCCCGGGCCCGCCGTGCCTTGGCATCGATCTTGGCTTTCTTGACAGCTCCATCAATGCTCTCTTTCATGAACAGCATATCTGCGCCAAGGTTGCTGTGCAGACCATGCGTCAGAACCACCAAGTGGACCTTTTTGGACTTCTGTCTCGGCTTCTCTGGTAATGAAGGTTCATCTTGTGTTTCAGGTTCACCAGTCTTGACCACGCTCTCTACAGGCTGGTCTTGACCTTGGTCCTTTTGGGCGCGCACGTCGCCAAGATCATCCCAACCTGGAAGTCTGGGGGTATTCCATAAAGTTGCAGTATCTTCGACCTTAACTTGCATAGCGCGAGAAAAGACGCCCCGTGGTTGCGCAGGATGATGTCCATCTTTGGCCCCCACACCCTGTTGGTGGTCGCTGATCCTCCCAGGTTGCGGAACTTGAGCTTGCCCACCGACTACAGGACTTGAGCTGGTAAGGTTCAAGGATTTCTTGTCGCGAGCTAGTACAACCTCGAAGCCGACGGCAGCCGATGTCGAGAAGAGAATTTGTGAAGAAACTTCAACGACCCAACTAGCACACTCGTTATCGTGAGACGGACCCTTTCCAAAACCACCGTGGCTTCCTAGCCCAGCACTCTGTCGAATAGTGACGGGAACTACAAGCTCACACTCCCAAGAACCACCAGCCTTGACCATGGGCTCAAATTCAGGGACGCCATAACGCTCGGGGTATTCGAACTTCTCGTTGGGATCGAAAGCAGCGGGGTAAGCGGCGACGGAGAGTGTGTACGGTCCGTGGACAAAAGCGGCGCGAAGGGCAATGGCCGAGGTGTTGCGCACACGTAAGAATAGCTTCTCGGGGGACGGTAAGATGCGGTCCTGAGACGGGGTATATGTGACAGTATAGCGGACGACCTCGCCTGTCTTGAGGCTGCCGACTTGATGGAGCAGAAGCATCTCGGCGCAGCGCAACAAAGGCGCAGGCGGTCGTCAGCGCAGGCGGTCGAGAGGTACGTGGCACGGGAGGTTCGTTCGAAGGACAGATGTTGCACGTGCTTAGGCTGTTGAACGTTGGAGTGGGAGTTGAGGCGTATATCATAGAGAAAGGTTTGACGTCACCATATCCTGCACATAAGTTTCGAAATCAACTATCGCATGAACAAAAGACCAAAGCAAAGATCCACTGAATCGATCAAGAAAAGATGACGACAAGAGGGGCGTTGACCCTCAAGACAAAAAACCGAGGGAGCCGAGTTTGAGGGAGTGAGTGACCTAGTGACAGACAGAAAAAGGGTCTAGAAAGTAATGTTATGTACAATGACGGCAAGCTCGCCCTGTTGGCCTCCAATCTCGCTCCTGACCTAACGGGTCATTATAAGCCACTGCAAGCCAATCATGGCTGACAGTCGACATCACTCCTTTGGCGGGGCAGGGCATTTCTTTCGATTCTAGGAACCTATCCCATGATTTTTGTTTCGTTTTAGGGGCCCGAGTTTCCCGCTGGCATCATGCGAGCCACTGAAGCCGTGCCCCAGAGTTGCTGCTTGCGGTGGACCTCTGAAATTCTGTTGGGTACGGCACCTCAGCTCAGGGCTGGCCTTTCATTCCACATTATGCGACGATCGCGAACAAACATCTACTCCATTCCGTTCCTTAATCTCAAGTCTCGAACATTACCTCATTCGATTGAACCATGCTATGACTTGAATGCATATCTATTTAATAAATAAGGCTAATGACATCAAGTATCCAAAGTCAAAATGCACCTTGACCGCCCACCCATGCTCATTTATGCTTATGCTACCATCATGCCATCTAGAAGAAATGCTCGATTGTTGAGTTCTGTTGGCCTTTGCTCTGCGTAACACCCTGTTCCCAGATCCGCCTCCAAATGCAAAGTTCCACCCCAAGTAAATCCTAGACAAAGAGAATACGTAGCTCAGACTTCAAAGACTATCGTACAGGCATTCTAGCAATCTGTAAAACGAGGCTCTCAACTGATCAAGTAGTAAAAGTCGTTGTCTCGTCATTCATCATATATCTTTCTTGCTCTCATCCTCAAGCAGATGCAGCGGCAGCAGCTAGTTCTCCCTCGGGGTCACCGGGTTCGACAAAATTCCGCCAGACGTCAATTCGTCCCATCCCCGAACTCCGTCCACTGAGTCCGGCCAGCTCGGAAGACTTGAGTGTATCACTGCGTCGCAAGCCTTTTCGGCTACGTGAGCTGTGACTATAGTATGAGTCGTCGTCGTCGTAATTGTTTGGATCACGCTCAACAATCAGCGGCCCTATTCCTCCGCCATGGTATCCCTCTTCCAACACTGGAGGAGGCATTCCCATGGGCGGCGGTCTCAAGCCTGGAGGCAACATGCCTGACGGAGGGTCCATCTCATGTGGCGCGTACCGTTCTTCGGCACGTCGTTCTGCCGCCCTTCTGTCCATATGTCCCCCGTAGTAACCTCCTCTACCCCCAGGAGGACCTCTTTCGAATTCGGGACGGCTCGGTGATGGAGGAGCCCCTACGACTCTTCGAACTACGCGTCGGGGACTGTCGTTCGCGTAGTGTCCGGGAGGGTCACCCCCCCTAGGCACTTCTGGAGCCCCAACAACATCGTATTCGTTATCCTTATCATAATAGCGCGGGCGGCGAGGCAACTCATCCTCATGTTCTTCCTCCTGTTGACGTATAATGGCTTCTTCATCGTAGATCTGCGGTCGTGCCTGTTTTGATCCTCGTGGTCGTCTAGCAATCCGGGACTCTCCGGTAGTACTATCTTCACGGAAGACTGTAATCTCCCCTCTGTGCGTAATCGCTTGCTCGTGATGATCAGAATCCGGCGCATCAGGGTCGAACCATGGACATTCGCATCTCTTGGGTTTCTCTCCACATACGACGCAAAATTCGGCACCACATCGACTGTGTCTATGTTAGGAGCTATATCAAGCTTTCTCAAGAATTGCACTTACCATAAGGCATGGTTATCGCCTTCTCTGAGCTGAGCCGAGGCGCCACATCTATAGCATCTCTTCTGCCCTTCAAGTCTAGCATATTCAAGGAATCTCGCCGTCTCCTCATCCCTGGGACATTTGCTCGAAAAGTGCCACCTGCCGTTGCATGTCACACAAACTTTGGTGTTGCACCGATCGCAACGAGCAGCCTTTCGTCCTGTATCGCGGTCACGATAGATATCGGCTGGCCGAATCCACTCCCCGCATCGTCTCGAGGGACAATACAGCCGGCCTTTCAGGGAATATTCTATAAACTTCTTGTTCCATATCTTTTTGAAAGTAGGGTCAAAGAGTTTGTCAACATGCTCCAGCCCGATATGATCATCAGTGCAGCAAGTTGGAGGCATTTGTCCAGGGTCTGACAGTGACTGCTTAAACCGCCTTTTCAGACAGTTGTGGCACATGCGATGCCCGCATTCAAGCTTGGGACATCTTGATGCTGGGACCTCATCTAGACAACCTTTGCAATCACGACTGTGGTTTCAATTTGTCAGAGTCAAAGTGTTGAACTGTGATAACAGGCCACTTACATTATACGAGGTCGATCCGGAGATGTGTTCCTGGATGAAGCGAATCCACTGGCGGCAATGCTAGGAGGGCGTCGCGAAGAGTCTCTAGAGACCTGCACCGTCTCTACAGTGGCCAGTCGAAGAGGACGACCCTCACGAATTATTTCCCGGGATTCAATCACTTTGGCAGCCCTGGTTCCTTAATTAGTCGTGCTATTAACCAATGAATGGGTAGAACTCACCTCCTGGAAGCCACCGGTGGTCGAGCGCCGAGTACGCTGTTGAACCGCGTTGGGAGACTGTATCTAGGGGTGTCGCTAATCTCTCGTCTGAGAGCAGGTCTACGATCAGGTGAGCCTCTTTCGGAAGAAGCTTGGCGGTATCTTATTTCCATTTCGTCGGAGGTGGATGGCGATGGCATC
The DNA here is from genome assembly GCA_013266185.1 of Fusarium sarcochroum. NCBI lineage: Eukaryota > Fungi > Ascomycota > Sordariomycetes > Hypocreales > Nectriaceae > Fusarium > Fusarium sarcochroum. The sequence goes on from JABEXW010000940.1 coordinate 13,495, forward strand.
CTATTTCTCCTCCGCGGGGCTCTTTTCTCATCTGGTGAACTGAGATAATCATCAGGGCTGGGATGTCGACGGTGTCGATGATGATGATGATGGTGTCGTCTATGTTTATCCTCCTCTGGTTCTTCCACCACAACTTCTATTTGATCGTTGTCGTCACTTTCCTCGTCGCTGTCGCTCTCACTTTCCTCCGAACTTTCTGTCGGTGGCGTGGACTCGGGTGTTGGCTCTCTTGGTCGTCGCAGTACCTGGCGCGGCCGTGCTGGCTCCGGATGTCTACCTCGTGGTTTCATAGGCGGCCATCGTTCATCCTCCTCATCGTCATCGTCTGCTTCGTATACCGAAAACTGCGGGCGTTTCTTATAAGCATCTGTTGAAGCCCGCATCAAGTGTGCTGGCGGCATGGTAGGCGGGTATGCATCCAAGCTCAGACTCCTCGAGCCTTTCGAATATCCCCTGGGTGTCCTTCCGTTGGGCCTTTGTAGTTCGTCGATTCGTGTCCGATGGGGCATTGGGTAGTAGGGCACGACGTCACTGGGGCCATACCAATCGTGAGATTCAGGGCGGAGGGGCCTACGACGCACGAGTCGGGCCTCTCCATCACCGACGTCTCGATCGTATCCTAGCCTCATTTTTAAAGCGCCTGAGGGCTCCTAGAGGGCTCACTGCTGCAGGACCCAGAAGGGACCAGTGTTGGTCCACGGCACAGCACAGCGAAGCGCGTCCAAGTTGGTGTCCAAGGATGGACTAGTTAATATGTCGGAGGCCACGGGCAGGCCAAAGTAGTCGTGATGACGAGCGGTCGGGCCACTCAACGAAGTCCACGCTGCGTGAGCAATTGCACCCCCCAAAGTTGATTGGAGTCGGGGGGCTGATCATGCATGGCAACCGCAGCGTCACGTCGAGTAGAGTCGAGTTGGGGCGAGAGAAAATGTGCGGGTTGTTCTGGTGCCTTACAAGTTGGGCCGCGAGACGTCGGAATGGAGGGATCGAAATTGGCCAGTAGTGGTGGCCTCAAAAGAATAAGAAGACCCAGAGAAAAAAGAAGGAAGAAAAGACACAAACGAAATAATAGAAAAGTCGGGGAAAAAGGAGAGAACGACGATCAATCTCAATGTCTCTGGACAACGTTTCTCTGCGTCCTGCAGCTGGTAGCACAGGATAACGCGGCAGGCCAAGTTTAGGCGTGGTTTATTAGTACCCAGCCAAAGCCCAGCAAAAAGAGGTCACAGTCACCTCACCATCAGGATCAGGCACCTAGAAACGAATCAAAGCGCCCCTCCCCCGCGTGGGTGGGTTTTGGATTGGCCAGGGTATGTCGACCGATGTCTTTGCAGTGCACTGAAGTCTGAAGTCGACTTCAGGCCGTGGACCCTGCGTTGGCCAAGACAGGGAAGATGAGGGTATTCTCTGCAGACTTTTGCAGCAGAGCACCGTACGAGCCAGATTCAGATCATACGAGATGTTGCAAGTGTCAAGAAATGAATGACGGAGAATCCTGTCCTAACATCTCTCGTGGTTGGTTGGGTGGCTGGTGGCTGGCATTTGGATCCAAGCACTTGACTGTGGATGATCAGTTTTTGTCGGTGTGATGTCACGTGGCTTAGCCACAAGTCCAAGCTGGAGCTGTAACTGAGACAAGACACCTTGACCCCAGAAGAATTGAATTGAATTGATTGCCCACAGGGTTTTCTTTAAGAATGCGAGTGCTAGGTTCTACCTGCAGACGATCATGTGTTACTGCCTGTCTTTCATTCTCCAGACATGTATGTAGAACATAACATGGGCATAACATCTTCCAACATGATACTCGCGCCACCATTTCAAATAGAGTATAGTGACAAGCCGGCAACAAGCCTATAAAACACCACCCAGTCATCGACCATTTGGGCTCTATTATGAAACGCCCCCTGGAGTTCCTTGCTTCAAGAGGGGATGCGATCCAAAAGTTCACACGGCTGACGGAACATGTAAATCAAGCAAGGCCGCCCCGGGCTATGCCGGCTATCTATCTGTGGGTCATTTCCTCGGCCCGGTCCGGCAGCCATCACGGGCCTCCCCGGACCGTCATGACGGGAGATGACGGCGTCCCTGCCGATCCCGAACGGCGTCGTCTTGCTCTCTTTTTAACTTCTTCAGCAATCTGCAGGGACTTCTCACTTCTCCAAACATCATCCCCGCACTCTGTCCGCATGTCCCCGACATCACTCTCTTTCCGTAAGTCCGTGAAATCTCACTTACTAAGAAAGCCTCAGCACTTATGTACAATCATTTCTCACGGAGCTTCTATGTTCCCACACATTTCTTAAGAGAAAGATACGTCATCCTCTCACTCTCTTTTTACTCGCCTCACCTGAGGTGAATGATGTCAATTGCCAGCTAGTTGGACCACTCCAGATCTCTTACAAGCAGTATTATAGGCGTGGCATGTTTCGTATACACTACGGGTCGATTTGTGATTGGTACACGATAGAAACTCCTAACATTTTCCTCATCATCATGTTATTCTTGCTATGGTACAGTAGTAAACAAATGGGTATAGATGCTATCATAAGAGACGTCATCATGTTTTTGATGGATATAAGTCGAAGTGGTAAACATGCACACCAATCCCTCCAAGGAATTCTCAAGCTAGCTTTGACAGCTGGCCTATATATATGATCTACAACACACCAATTCAGGCTTCCAAAGAGTAACATTACTGAAGAGGTGTTTTTGAAGCCAGCATATTTGGTGACATCGGATGGCTAGTCCGAATAGCCGCAATTAGGCTGAATACCTAGCCAATGAAGATGAATATTCCCGGCACTTCCGTCCGTGTAGTGAGCCTTGGATAATCCTGCATTCGAGTAATCACTGGGAATGATTCTTCCTCTCGGGACTTGAATCCCAGCATAACAGGATTTCCAATTTGGTACGCAGCCGCGTAGCGTATCTTGCCCGTGCAGGATAGCAAAACAACGGCATTAGTAGTAAATGCTGCCAAAGCCTTGCCGATTAGAGCCGAAGAACAGAGCAAGCCATAGAGTTGTTGCAACGTTCTCTATGAGCTAGTGATGAATTCGTACTCGATCATTAGGAATTCCACGATTCAATTGACTGTCTGCGAACACAGGCCAACATCGTCCGGCACCTACGGAGTGCCGAGGAACGCGCGTCTTCTCACCTCAGCCTCCTTGATGATTTCAGAGGCCAGGCTTAAACTTGGAGCCAGAGTCGCGTATCGTTCGACTTCTAGAACCACATCATTGATGATCTGGTCTAGAGCCTCACGGTGAGGTACCAAGGTGAGTAGGATGCTGAGTAGAGAAGGTGACATGCTAGCACCCATAATGAGTAATGTTTGGGAGACCATCGATAGAGCCCCTTGCCAGATGTATGGCATATGTCCAGCATGACTGAATCCCGGTTAGTGACCAAATACGGTGATACTTGAATTAGGAGGGAGACCTACTGCTCGTGAATATGTTCCAGTTGTCGAATAGAAGCTTCCAAGCACTTGTGGCAGTTCTCCCGCACTGCAGGGTCTAAAACTGCCTGCTCGTTGTCTAGCACTGCTAGAATGTATGGTCGATAAATAATAGTGCGGCAGGCAAAGAAGCGAAGCCGAAGTACAGTTTGAACTGGGTCTTGCAGAGCATTTCGCGTGAATGGAAACTGCAGTGGTAATGGCAAACTCTCGTACCACTGACTTAGTTGATAGTCGAGCTCTGCGACGACTGGATCCAGACTTGTTGTTGATGCGATAGAGTCTTTAGAGTAAATGAGCTGGCTCACTCTGTTCAAAAGCCGACGTAGAGCAATCTCTGCAAGGAAGTACCAGAGTTCGTCTCGCCCGACTTGCTCTGACTCATCCCCTTCGAACCCCCCAGGAAGACCAACATTTTCCTCGAACTGTACGACTCCAGAATGAGGCAGGTCGAGTTCTGCGAGAAGGTCACTCTCAAAGAGTAAAGCGTTCCAATAAATGCGCTCCACAAGCTCACGCTGATGGCTGGGGATGCGACTTGGCGCCATAAGAAGGAGTTGTAGTTTCGTGCTTGTTGTGCAAAGCAGGTTCCATGCCTCCATGGGTCGGACTAGGTAGAAATGATATGCAGCAGCAAGAAGATGACATTGTGCTGCTACCACACTATTGGCAGTCATGAGTCCCGGAAGAAGCGACCAGGCTGCTGTGAAATATTGCAAGCCAGGAGGGTCCTCCTGAGGGAGAATTCTGGAAATGCTCCCATGCAAGCTTGCCTGACCCAAAGCAAGAACAAGAAGCACGATACAGCTCTCCGGCCCTTCTCTGAAACCGTTTGACAAGGCCGTCCGGTATTGGCTTCTCCAGGTATACGGGTTAACGCAGGCGTACCAAATATTAACCCTCTCGAAATAAGCCTCGATGTAGGCTTGTGTATTTGACAAATCCACACATGGCGTTTTCGTCAGTGTGTGAAGCGGTTCTCGAGCCATTTCCAACTGTAGGAGGACCTGGGGATCACATGGCCGTGAGATCAAATCTCGGATTAGAGGCCATTGTAATAGATGCATAGCAGCATTGGTGTGAACTTTAGGCATGGTGGAGATGTTGGTTCCAGTTGGCTGGGCTGACCAGGTTCCAAAACCACCATTGGGAATAGAGCCAAAATTTGTGGCATTGGCCGACATGATCATGTTGTCACCGTCAAGACCTGTGCCGTTGCTCATCCCAGGAGAGTTTTCAGTCAGGTTGAGCCCATTCGCTGTTGTGTTCACCATACTCATCTGGAGTAAGCTTTCGATGCGATTTAGGCGCTCTAGAATCAGTTTGTCGCCGGCGTCTAACTTGATTCCTGGTTCTCGATAGATGCATTCAGCGCCAAGCTCAGTACAGAGCTTACACTTGGGTTTTGTTCCATCGCAACGGGACTTTCTCGAGCGGCAAACCTCGCACTGGTGGATAGTCAGTATATGAGAAACAAGGAATAAGCAACATGCTGCGACGCACAGCAATAGTAGCCCTACGGCGGGGATAATCAATGCCAGTTTCGGTATTCCTCCTCTTGAGTGGGTTCGAACCCTCATCGCTTGAGACCTTTTGTGCGCCGTTGGACATGCTGTCAGGTCTATTTTCAGAGGATTGCGAGAGATGGCGAGATTTTTGAGATGCGCCCAGCAAGCCGTCCCTGCCAAAACTAGGCGTGCGCTGGTTTTTGTAGCTGACAGGGGATTTGATCGCGGTGTCAGTCGACATAGCTGTAAGTGATGATAGTGGGAGTTCGAGTAGAAAGCTGTCGCGTGCGGGAACGGTAAACGGTCGGGCTGAATTGATTGAGGTTGAGTGAACAGATTCGCCTGTCGATGATGGGGACATGATGATATGATGCCAATGATGAAGTGAATGAGATCGAGAATTATCTTGAGAATAAAGTTCTGGCTGAGTTGATATAGGTCGCCGTGGAAGATGAGAGCTATCGATGCGAACAACTCAGAATATTTTGTCAACGACACAACATTTTCTGGCCAGTGCCGAGGTTTGAGAATGGTAAGACGAGGATCAGACGATACAATGGAAGCTCCAGAGTTATGTCGAGGTTGGCTGAGGATAGGCGAGTGGGTTTCTTGTAAGCTGTGATCGGTTGGGTCGTAACGTCAGAATGTCATAGAACATTAGTCTCACGATCAGAACATTACAATGTTCTCGAGACACCAAACATTGAAAGAGGCGTTCTCTCTGGCGGCCGAAATGGAGGAGTTATGGTTATGTATGGGGGAGGAGCCTGGGCAAGGGTCTCAAAGTCCGTATGTACTGTAACTGCACTCGCGCTTAACCCCAGACCCTAGCACTAGGTCGGCGGGCGGTGGAACTCGGAAAGGGTGGTGGAGAAATGGGCGGGTGAGAGTCCACCTGGGGGACTTCTGGGGGATGGACGACCATTTGTTAGCCTACCAGAGTCGGCCGAGAAAGGATAGATTTAGCAGTGATGTACTCAGTTCAGAGGTCGTGGTCACTGAGCCGCAAAGAACGGCGATCCAAGACATGGCATGACACGACAAGCAGAAACCGAAATGACTTGTCTCGGGCGCAGTTTTGCTTAAAGTGGTGGTGGCGTATGGTTTGTCCGTCTTGGTCGGAGGCAATTCATTTCCAAATCTGGGGGAGTCAGCAATGAGTCTGGGGAAGCTCATATTTACTCACCTCGCTAACTGTACTGCACAGTACAGTTAGAAAAAGCTGTCCTTCCTGAAGCGTGCCCAAGCATCGACTCCATGCGTTCCCCAGAGCATGGCTCGAGCCAGTTGTTCTTGTTTAACCAGCCAGGACAGGGATAAGGCTAAGATGGAGGGGGGTCGCTCTGAAGACAGATTGGTGGGACTCCTGGTATCGACACCGTTTGCGTGTGGAGAAGCGATTCTTGGAGGATGAAGTTCAATTTCTTCTCTTAGATTGAGGTTGTTTCGACTTTGATGTCTCGTCCCGAGAGTGAGGTTTAGGTAAAACATGCCGTTCGTCTGTGTGAGGGCTCGGTCCGACACTGTGCCGTTCGTAGAAGGAACGGAAGTGTTTGTGCCTGCCTTACCTTTGCCGCACGCAGTTAATATCCCAGTGCACTCCTGGACAGACACCGTTGAACAACAGTACATCAACATCCTTTGCATATCCCTGCGTTTAACAATGCATAAGGTGCCCGAAAAGCTCTGCTAATACATACTGAGATTATGCATGCAAGCATCGTGTCCTCTTTTACTCAAGATATTGCCATTTCCTACCTTACTAGGTAGACAATCCTTGCTGTCACCAGGTACGCCATGCCTACCTACATGGTGGCATAATGAATCCCGAATAATGCAGTACTACCACGATTTGACAGACAAACTTCATGGTTCTAGACCCCCAGCGGGCAATCGCCACGAAATCATCTCAAATAAGTTATTGTCTCGGATGCCATCCGAACCTCTCGCTCATGACCATGGGGTCTGCAGAGTTCTTTCGAGCTCACTGTGCCACTCCTCGGATGTATGCAGTGCTCGTCTTTGCTATCCTCCTTGAGAATGAGAACAGCATTTGAAATACTCCGAATCATCCGAATATTTCTAATGACGCACATAGCTCTTGGAACGTGGCTTTGAAGTCGGTATTTGTCTCTAGCTGCTTACATTAGATTGCCCCAGACGCACCGTCGCGCGAGCTCACCATCATGACAAGCCTTCATGCGCAAGCCATTCTAACGGCCCGAATAGGAGTGCTACTTTGATGGAGCCTTGCAGCCCAGTCCAATCCAATTCTCAGCCCGTGACCAACCTGGGGTTCGGTTTTAGCCTGCTCCGGTCTGGGGTGCCGTCTCAAAGACCTGACAGCCTGCGGGGAAGCTCGAGGTGTGGCACGTTTTGTCCGCTTAAGGCAAACGGCTGGCAAGGTTGTTTGATGGATCTTCCGGTTAATTGCTCTCGCGTTAACTTACCAGGTGTAGACTACGGTCCGGTACCGACAGAGAGGCTGACGCCTGCCCTCCAGATGTTCGGATGAATTGGTCGAACCCAAGACAATGGGTAGACGATGCCCTCAAACAAGCAATACCGCTATATTTGAACGACCGAGAGCGAGGTTATCACACCGCAAGTGTATTATCACTACCTATATATCACGTTGTGAGCTTCTCGGCCCCTATAACGGATCGAATGATACCAAGAAACCTTGCCCCTACTCATCGACATATATTCAGGGTCTTATTCACCCCGGCCGTTGTTACTTCAAGCCTTGTAACCAGGCTACGAGCTGATCTTTGTGAATTAAAGTAGCTTTCAAACCCCTTTTCGGATGTCCGGAAGATTTGATACCCTGACGTTATGCCACTTGTGTCAAGGGTTGAAGCTGTTTGAGAGATCCGCAGTCTAGGGCTGATGAGCTATCCTAGTATTCATATACCCTCCCGAGGCCGCCTGCAAGATGGAAACACCACCTATGCATCAGGACTGTATGCTTCACATCGCTCCCCTGCGTCATAGCACGATCGACTGCACCTTGGGGTGACTGATCACCAGCAAAAAAGCCTATGCGCCTAGTCAAGTTGTCCCTGATACTGCAACCCACTGCTCCCTCGGATTTGAGAGCCGTCAACCCGAAACCCTTAAAACAGTTGATATGAAAGTTTGTCAGAACAAGGCATAAATGACTGAAACCGACCGAATACAGACAGGACTTTATCACTCAAGATTATGTTCTCAGGCGAATGACGCTTCTGTCGGGCCGGCATGTAACCAGCCTTTCCTTGATCTCGGTATCATCAGTTGAACGGACGGGAGATAACCGAGATGCTAACAAGACACCACCCAAGGGTTGATTAAGACGTCCAGCTTTTCAGCAGCAGCAGCTAAACCACCTGATCATTCATTGAAGATCACGGCTGTCACTTCACCTTCTAATTCTGCATAGGCAACAAAATCGCCGAGAATTCCCGTTTTGGCATCCCTCTCAATGACGGCAATGCGACTATCGCTCTGGAGAGCCACTGCAACTAGAGTTCCGGCTTTGTTAATGGCAAAGTGGCGAGGAAATCTGCCTCCAGACGGGATGTCTTGTTGTAAGGTCAAGTGTCCAGTTTCAGCATCAACTTTGAAGCTGATAAGCGGATCCGAGACAATGCTGCTGCTGTTTCCGGTATCGAAGCTTGGTGTTTCGAGACTACTCTCATTTCGAGACGAGACAATGAGGAATTCTCTGTCCGGCTGTTCGCTGACGTTAGAAGTGTGAACTGCTGAAATATTGGGGTTCACTCACAGAGACGGCGATTTCAGCGGCGGCTGCACCTTGGGGTACATCTTTTCCTTCTCCGTGTATGCCACTACTCCAGATTTCCTTAAAGGAGATGAAACCACCGCCGTACGTGACTTCGTACCCGAGGATGATATTACTCAACTCCGTGACAAGATACATGAACGTCCTGGTCTCTTTTACAACAAAAGTCAGATGTCGAGGCCCGCTGCCAGGAGCGACAACTAAAGGCTCAAGCTTGGCCAACGCCAGCCCATCGATATCAATGCCGTATATGTGGATCAGATCAGCCCCCAGATCAGGGACGAGGACAAACTGCTTGTTCGGGTCAAGGACTGCAGCATGGGGATGAGCCGCCTCCTGTCTTGATGGGTCCGACCCCGGCTCGGGAAGGCTGAACTCTTGAACTTGGACTGATGTGATGTTGGCTGGATCTTCAATGTCCCATGTTGTAAAGGCAGAGCCACCGCTGTGAAAGTGTTAGAACTCTCACGCTGTACAGTAAACTTGAATGGGCAATACATACTAATGTGCCACTGCCAAACCGGAACCATTCTCACCATACACCACAGCACTCACAGGACCAAGGACCGTAGGCATCTTGGCCAAAGGCGTCAAGGTTCCATTTTCGTTCGTCGCAAAAGAAGCCAAAGACCCACTCTTCCCATCCGTAATCCCTTCATCAAGGCAATAAAGCACAGAATTCAAATAATCAAGCGTAAGCCATGATGGGCTGCCACCACAGCCATCCGTCGTCGCCACCGTTTCAAGCGCCACAGGCGTATCTCGATATCCAGCAAGTGAGAGGTTCAACGTCGTAACGACTCCACTGTAAGACGCAACATACAGCAAAGAACTCGCTTCTTCGTGTTCGTATGAGAAGGGATTGCTTATATCATGGTTATGACTCCAATGCGCGCCCCGGCGATAAAAGCTCTGATACGCGCAATGAAGCAATAGAATAAAGATGGGTGCAGCGAGGAGTAGTGTTGAAACGAGCATCGTGGTGCTGTGATCCCGAAACGGATTTTTTGAGAGCCTTTGACGATTAAAGAGCCCCATTTTCGTTGTTGAAGGTATATAAGTGTTGGAACGTGAGATGATGAGATAGGTAGAGCTCCAGGCTCATAGCTTTCAGGGCATTGCCTGCAAGTCAAGGGAGAGTCGCCCCGCAAGCCACCAAATTAGGGGACTTGAGCTGGATAGATAAGATGTTGATAAAAGAGAAGGGAGACTTGATGAAGTGAAGGTATGGATTCCGTGACAAGGTGATGTAGATGCGGAGGTTAGAATAGTTCTTCGAGGTCAGCAAGTGACGACAGTGGCCGTGCACTAGCAGGGGGACTACACGGCGACACTGTGACGACTTCGTATTCAGCTGAGGTATCACCAGGTTGGAATTTAAGTTCAATATCCATGCAGAAGCCGTTGGTTTCAAAAAGTTTCATCAAATGTGTGAGTGTCTCGACGATGAATGCTTATCTTCTCATGGATCACATCATAACCAAATCACATTCCATAAATGCAAGCATCATTCCATATCATTACTATATTCAGACTTTATCTCGTCCCATATGAACTGCCACGCATTTTTGAAGAAACAACCTTTCTTTCACCCTACACCAAAAATGATATGATCATGCTAAAGACTGATAGCCACCGAACATTCCTCTTTTCTTTAGTACTCTGTCTTTATTTGGTATCTTAAATGCACTCCTATGTTTTTATCATCGCCTCCTTTTGACATCCCCGTTCAAACTCCAAAACTAGATCATCTTCAAATATTCGTGTATATCAAAATTGAGCCTTCTCAGAAGGGAAATCCTGAAGCGCAGGCGTAGTAGTCCCCCTTGACAAAGACATGCTGTATGGTGCCTAGAAACATATCAGTTAGTATTGGCTTCCTTCGTGTTCAATCCCGTACGTACTAGAACTTCTTTGGCGTTGCACACTCTCCAAGCAAGTTTGCGAACGCTTCCATCTGCTGCAACAACAGGTGGTGCAAACTCGATACCAAACATCTCTCTAATCGCGTAAACAATCCTCTTGGCATATTTCGTATCGCGCTCGACATGACCACCAAAAGGCTCCTCGGGTTGGTTGGGCGCAATGTCGGGATCGCGGTCTAAGCAGTTCTGGATAACCGGGAGAAGAGCAGCCTCAACAGCTTGCTCGTACAAGCCCTTGGCACCAAGATCCACGTCCTCCTCATCAAACTTGCTGATTCGAATCTCGAAAGGCTCGGAAATAGTCATTGTATGGTGGTGTCCGTTGTGGTGGTATCGGAACTCAAACACACCTTGTGTCCACCACAATTTGTCGCCTTCAAACACAACTTCACCCTCCACCATATCGGTTTCCGTTGCCTCAGCTGCAGGTACCATGTGCTCTCCAACCGCAATACTAACGTCGGCAGTCAAAGCATCATAAGAACCAGAATTAGTAGGCGCCCAGCGTCCCAGAGAAGAGACCTCAGTCTTTTCCCTCGTGCGATTGTCCGTAACCATGTAGAGACCAATCCAGTCCTTCTTGCTATGGTTGGCAGGAGCCCTCCATTTGACCCGGAGAGGAGCGCCGTACTCGAAGGCCATAGTCTTGACTGGCTTAGGGAATCTGCCTGTCAAGCTTTCCTTTCCAGTATACTTCTCAACGATAGGTGCATTGTTAGAGTGTGCACCCTCCACGGAGAGAGAGTACGACTTGGGATCACGTCCTTCTAGATCAGGGGCAATTCTGGTTATAGTAAGCCGGGCGGGAGCCATGTTGAAAAGCGCCGAAGTGTCCCTAACGATGGTCTTGACACCTGCTGCAAACTTTGGTCGGGCACCATCAATGAAGTCCTCGACAAACTGGCTGGTGTCATCCAACACCTTATCAACGCTCTCCTGCCATCCCTTGACGGGTGGGGGCAACGATCGCTTGATGAACTTGGTGAGACCCGCTTCCTGACGAAGACTACGGCCATATATCTTCTGCATGTGGGGTCGCTCAATGTAGGAAATGTAGAAGACGGTCAAGATCTGGGTGACTAGGGCCATAAGAAAGATGGATCTGCTCCAGGTAATAAGCGCGGCACCCCACACGGCAGCCGTTCCAAAGAATCGATCAGGGTTGTTCAGGAACCGGTAAATAGACTTATACGTCAGTTTAGCCTGGTGGTCGAAGAAGAAGTCGCCGCAGAACCATCCGAACTCGCCGAGAGAGTCATAGACACTGAATGCGGTCCACAGCTGAAGAGCAACAAGACTGGCACCCAGAACGTGCTTGAGCATAACCAGGCCGTAGGCCCAATCCTCGGGAGGCGAGTACATCTTCCAGCAAGCGGCAACAAAGGCAGTATTACACATGATCATGCTGATATGGTGGAGACCCTTCCATTGACGCCAGGCCTCACCAGAACTCTCGCCAAACTTGAGGAAGTGGCGCGTCCACATCTTTTTCTTGGATTGCTGGTCAAGGATAAGACCCAAACCAAGGTGATACCAAACACGCCACACCAAAGCATGAACAACAAAAGCCGCTTGCCAGAGGGCAGTGGAAGGTGTCACCAAAGTGAGGACGGCTACATAGAACGGCATAACAATGACGGCGAAGTCAGGGACTCGGAACAAATCAAGGTTGCTTAGACCGACCATATTGTGAACCGGAGCAGGCGAGTCCTTGTGCGAGGGCGTCAACGTCTGTTGATCGAATGCACCTTCCAGCGATGTGATATCAGCGGATATAGCATCACTTTGCCCCCCAGAGACGGTTCGCTTGCGAGGGGGAGGAGGGTTGTAGGTTTTCTCGATATGAGGGTTCTCGACAATCACAAGGAAAGCAAATTGGGCCAAGTGGGCCAGGATCGAGATGAAGAGAACCTCATAGCTGGCAGCCATCATGGAGATACCATAGTAACCAGCATAACCGATGGAGTACATGGGGTGAGGAGCCATCTCAAAGACACCGTCGAAAGTCAAGTCCTGGTCGATGAGATAGAAAAAGTCACCCCAGTACCAGGCGAAATCTTTAACAACGCGGTGGGCATCTAGTTTCACCCAAAGATTGAAGCCGATGAGGGAGATGCCAACGGCCCAGCGGGAGAAACCAATCAATGGGTTCTCACCTTCGGGAGTGTGGCCACAGACAATGGCAAAGAGGCAGTAGGATACGAAATCACACATAAGGATCAAATCAACCACCCTTCGGAAGACCAACCAGGTATTGTACTCAATGGGGGCTTTCTCGAACTCATAATCCTCGGGGATCTTTGTCTCGAGCTCGTTCTTTAGAAGTTTGTAAAGCCATGGTCGCGGGTTCTTGCCAGTTGACGGATCCTCAAAAAGATTCCAGCGCCGAGCCCAAGTAACAAGACGACGATGGTTTGACTGGATCTGAAGGAGTACACCAATGCCAATGTTGTAACAAGCTCGCCAGAACAGAAAGACGGCAGCAAAGACAATGCGCTTGGAGCTGGATGGTAGAAAATACGCAGCCAAGATGTGAAGACCCAGAATTGTCAAGACAATAACGTCTGATAAGTTCTTGGGTTGTCTAGGATCCAAAAGCTGAGAGACCATATCATGCGTCGTGGGCACAATAAAGACTACAGCATGTGACAGTCAGCCAAAGACGCACCGACGCGACACACCACAACATGGGGATTTGCATACCTGTACCGTCCGGGGTTCGACCATACGTTTTGCTCGACTTGTCAGATGTAACGGGGACATCTGATGAGTTGCGGCTATGCCCTTGCTCTGCTTGAGGCTTATCCTGCTGGACAGGCGGATCAACCCCAGATTGCCGGAGCCGTAGCCCAGGGCCGCTGGCTGGCAGATCGGCGGCAGTACTCATGACTGACGGCGACACAGCAGCAGAAGGGTGGTGTCGTGGGAGCGATGAGTGGTTTCCAAGGATTGTGGTGACAAAACGACAGGCTGAATGTCAAGTTGAAAAAGAAAATGAGGGTTTAGTAAGAACGAAAGGTGATGGGAGATCGGAATGGAAGTAGTAATAGTCGGCTGTTGGGAGGGTCGCGCGGCGGGAGTTCAAAACGACGTCAGGGCTCCGCTGCTTGACTAGACAGTACGGACGGGGTCTTCTTCTGGGCTGTTTATCCCCTGGGGCCTGGCTTGAGCTAGGTCTGAGTCTGGGTCTGGGTCCTGAGCTGCGGCTCCATAAGTTGAAGAGAGGAGGGATTTAGCAGGGAGCAGAACAACATGCAGACAGCCACCGATTGGTGCGACCTTTGAATGTGATATAACTACGGATACTGTACATATGTTGCTGTAAGATGCTGATCTTGGTCTTCCTCTCTGATCAAACGGAGCATGACATCAGGAATAACAAAGAAATGATGAAGAAAACAAAGATGGATAAACTCTAGTTCTGGGCGTCGGTTAAGGTATGAGTCGTGAAATACCAGCTGCACCTAAAGTAGACACTGCAGGAAGCACCTTCCCTCTGGACATAAATCGTTAACAGGGCCACTCAGGGACCTGGCATCTACAGTGAGGCTTGAGAACGGGGCGTTTATTTGCACAACGACAAAGGCGCTAAACCCACTGTGATTACCGGGCCAGAAGACGTGGGGCTACGGTAACATGGCCGAAAGTGACGGTACGGCGGGGGACTTTGAGCTTCCATCAACTTCCCCCACCTCACGGAGTCGCGTGCTCTCTTTCTTTGGTTTCAATCAGCGACAGTAACAGACAATTGAATGACCACTGTAGATCCATCATATCCATGTCACATTTAAAAATTGCAACTGTGATCCACTGACAACTAACACTCTCCTCGTGGAGTTGCTCCTCCCCCGCCGATTCTACCCGTTATTCTGCCCTGCCGCTGCAGAGACGGACTGCAGCCGGCGCCCGGAGCCGTGATGGAGGACGCCTCCCGATAGGCACCACGGGAGAAACCCCACCCCGATAGTGGGGGCATCGGAAGCGAGTTGTTTGAACTGGGCTTTGGACGATGCTGCAAGGTGGCTTTACCTCCGTACGTCTCTCATTTCTAGCCTAGAGAAGCAATTTACACGGATGGTCAACGCAGAATATGGACCCTGGTCTTAGTCGAGAGCGTGGGGTACAATCACATGCAAATCTCACACTCAAGCAACAGTGCAGCTCAAGAAAGATCCCAGACGATTTGTCCCAACAAAAAAGAAAATTAGAGCATTTCCAAGAATCTTGAATCTTTTACAAGGGGCTATAGCGGCATCTAGCTTGGAGGCCTGTAGTGGCCAAGTGATGGAGATGTGGGAATCCAAAGGCTCGTGGTGGAATTATCGAAGCGAAAGACGCAAGCCCAAGATCATAAACGTTCAAGGGGTGTTTTACAAGAGATCACTGTGGTACACGGTAGGTAAACGGAGATAAAATTAATGGAAATCAAGGGCATATACCCAATTCGAACTCCTGACTTCAAAATAACGAAAGGAAAAAAATAAATAAAAAATTGGGTTTGTCCTCAGGCTGAACTCTTTTCGTTCGACCATTCCTTAGTGCAGGAGTCGTATCAAGTGTGCCCGAAGGCAAACGTTGGTTCTCTGCATCAGTATATAACCTTATGCTAACAGTTTCTCATGATGTTCGTTCTAGAGTAGGAGATGGTGATGGTGTCATGAACTAACAACCCCTGCTCCAGACTCAAGCGGGAGCCTCATGAGCTAAAGACCTAAGAAACTACTTGGTTCAGAGTTCAATGCCACGTTTACAAAGCTCTCTTAACTTAGCACTAGACCTCCGCCTTTAATCGGAAACAGCTTCTATGTAAGCGTCGAATACCCGCCCTAGTCGCGCAGCTTTCAAGGGTCTCGAACTACACAATCCTTGCTTGGAAGCTAGTCAATTCTGTTGAGACGACAAAAGGCCAATCGTCACTTTTACCGTGACCTTTTGTGATTCCTATACAGGAAACCCGAAAGAGCCCCGTTGGTCCGCTCGCCGGAGAGATATATCCCGCAATGTCTTATTATCCTTGCGACTGGGCTAACCTCGTCTTCTTGAAACAACGGGTTCATTGCCGGTTAATATGGAGGGAAACCTCCTAATTTTTGAATTTCTATTTCGTTCTATGCATAGATGCTATGTCTTCTACTTCCTTGCTAGCTTAAGATTGGTGGATATGAGTTCGATGTGAAAGTGGCAAACGTTCATGGTTACAAGGCCCTTCAAGACAGTCCTGCTCAAGGATGTTAGCCAAAACTGGGCTTATTTTATGATCCTTTGTTATAAAGCTTTCGTAAAATATAGTGTACGAATTTTGCGAAATCAATATTGAGACTTCAACTTCATGATTCATGACTCTCAAGCTCACACCTCAAACCTGGCGTCGTCTGAATCTTGACTTCATTCTTACAGTTTCGTCTCATTTATGACCAACGTATTCTTGCCATCGATTGGTTTCCTTATAAGTATTGAGATTGAGAAAACGATACTGAGAAGGACGACGGTCTATCGATGCTGGTGAATATCACATTTCACGAACAACCCGTCATTATACGACCTAAGGTGTTGGCAATGCTCAACTCTTATACATAAACGTCTCTGAATCATAACTGTGACGCCATACTTACGGTTTCTAGAACCCATAGGTCTGCTCTTAGAAACAGAAACAGCTAAGGGCGTCCAGAAAAAGAGTCGACGACGATAGTCTCTAGACTTGATAACATCAGGCAATTTGCAGAGTCCTTAGGCGTAAATACTTAAACACTTTGAGATGAGCCCCCATGTTATGACATGCTGTCCGTATTCATCTTCATATAATTCGCTATTCACATCAAGTCCTGGTTCCGGTTATGTGAACATACGACTGAGCTCATATTAGATTGCCAGTCCTCCAAGATCTCATTGTTGCTCCTTTCTCGCTAGCTAGCTCCGCTACAGTTCGAGCAGAGACCTTACAGGTTGTCCTGATATAAAATGTCTACTAGAGTAATTGATGATAAAGCAACCACTTATGTGTTCTAGCTAGTTGGTAGTTTACCAGGCATCTTCGTCTGTGAATGCTTCGGGAACGCTCAGAGTGACTCCTAAACATAAACCTGCTGTTCAGTTTGATCTGGTACTTATTCTCCAGGAACAAACATCAAGTAGCACAGTTTCAGTTGAACAGTCAAAGTCCTTGGACAATAGACAGTCCACCTGTCAACGCAAGGACAACCATCACCATCACGACCGGGATAGCATCTTGTTTAACAAATGTTCATTTGCGCTGGTCTCCATACATTCTTGCCTCATCCCTCATAGATCACAAAAAGACGTAGACAAATCACTTTTTGTCCCACTCCAGACCATATCCTGAAGGTCATTGAATCATGAGGTTGAAAAATCCCCAACCGATGCATGCATTACCGTTGCCCCTAACTAACCCGTGACAACAACGAAACAGCCTTACTGAGCCTTCTTGGCAAACTCCACCCTGAGAATGAGATGCTTGAAACCAAATCCGTCCATCTTGCTGCACGCCTTGACGGCGTCGCCGCGGTCCGCAAAGCTGATGAAGGCGAAACCCTTGGCCATGCCGGTTTCTCGGTCCTTGGCAAGGAACACTCGGGTGACACGACCAAAGCGCTCGAACATATCGCGCAGCTCTCCCTCTTCGGCCATCTCGGAAACCTATAGTATGTAGTCAGTATCACGAAGCGTAGGAGCAATACGACGACACTCACGTTGGTAACACGCAGCGTAGCAAAGTCGTCTCTCTCGCCGAACTTGGATCCCATTCTCTCGCCAGCAGCTCCTCCGGCTCCACGCAGAGCAGGAGGCACGTATGAACCCTTCTTGGCACCAGGACCACCAGCGGCAGCAGCGGCCGAGGGCTCGTCTCCCATACCAGCAGCAACGTCGGCAGCGCCGCTCTCTCCGATGGGCGCCATGGTGTCCTTGTAAGGACATCGGGCAGTGAAATGCTGGCCATTGCAAATACGACACTTGACCTGCTTGTCCTTGAGCTTGTCCTTCATGGACTCGGCGTTGGCATCGGCGGACTCGTCCTTCTCGGCCTTTCGCCAGTTGACACTTGGTCGGAAGATGATGTTCTCGCCGACGGAGGTGGTGTCGGGAGCAGGGCCGGGGGGGTCCTTTGCGCTGAGGCCAAACTTGGGCCAAGTTTTTCGGTCGGCGACGCGGGGGTTTACTGTCTCGGTGTGGGTGGTGAATCGGATTCGGCGAGTGGTCTTAACCTTTCGGCCGTCGTCATCGTAACGGAATGTGATAATCGTCTTTGTTCCGTCCTTGTTGGAGATGGTCTGGGGCTCGGGGAGATCGGTGGAGGTCTCCTCGATATCGTCGTCGTCGGCCCAGTCGTGCCTTTTTTGAATGGTGGGGTTAGTCAAAGGATATCTATCGATACAATACCCCAGTCCAGGCCTGCAACTCACTTGGGCTGGTTCGCAACGGCGGCAGCCATGATGAATCGAGCGTATCCGTACGACTTATTCAGAGATTTCGGTTGTAGGTCTCGCGGTACCGTCGGGATGCGTCGTTGTGGCTCGTCGAGGCGTCACTTCGTGATCGTGGGGTTTTAGTGATGAATGAATTTATTCACTTTTTCGTGGTGCGGCGGTTGAGCGGTGGTGGGGCAGTAGTCAAGCCACAGTGTGCCTGCGAGGCGACGATTATGCAGATCACATGATGTACACTAGCCACAGGGCCTACTTTATCCGATCCGGCGTCTAAGGCAACGTTTCCTCGAAAGCTTAGATTTGAAGGCGCCTCTTCGGTGACTAAAAACTCAGTGTAGGCTTTATGGCTTTCATACGTGGAATCATGTCATGAAGACTGCTGATGATTGCCACTTGGTCAAACGGGAACTCGGCATGACCAGCTGAAGTCGGGGACGAGAGGACCTAAGTTTAGGATGTGTGGTGCAGACGTCGAATGCAACAGAACTGCTGGGTATTGTTTCAGAGCTGCATTTGCCTCGAGTACATACTCAAGAAACTGAGTCGATAAAAGTATGTAAAATGATAGGGCCTCAAATGACAACTAGAGGCTACCGATAATAGAGACCTTTGACTCGGTAGATATCCTTGTAGATAATCGCTTGTTGGGAGATGAACATGTCAATGCCAAGTGACAGGGCGCTTGGACTCTGGAGCCAAGCGTGGCGCAGCCTCACAGCGCCCAATCCCGTCCGCGTAATCCCGCAACGCGGTTTCTGTGGCGTGCGACAGGCCATGTGAGAGGGAGAGGGAGACTTTGGCACCAACGCCCGAACACTCTCCTACTGTACGAGCTTGCTCCTCACCGTCGTCGTTCCTTTTTGTATCCCTTCACATCCCACATTCTCTCTTTCATTTTCTCCATCTCTTTCTTCCCTCTCTATCTCAGCGACCGATTTCATACCGCTCGCATTCCACGCCGACTTATCTTCATTCTTTGCGCACTCCTTGATATCCACCTCCTATCCAGAGTCGCATAGCCCATCACTACATCCACGATGGCTTACAAACAAGACGAACCTCCCGCCTACGGCCCTCCCCCAGGTGCCCCTCAGCCTACCTATGGCGGTTATCAACAAGATCCATACCAGCAGCAGCAGCAGGGTCAGCAGCAAGGCTATTACCAACAAGGCCCTCCTCAGATGGGTTATTACAACCAGCAACAAGGTCCCTTTCCCGCTGGCCAGGGTCCTTATCCTCCTCAGCAAGGTCCCTACGGCCAGCCCCCTCCTCAAGGCGGCTACTACCCTCACGATGATCAAAGAGGAGGCGGTGGTGGCGGCGGCGGTATCATGACCGGTCTGCTCGCTGGTTTGGCATGCTGCTGCTGTTTGGACTGCCTCTTCTAAACGTCGAGCCCACTACGACTCAACACAACCTACTACTCAATACCACCGTCGTTCAGAGCTACAGCGAACCTGCAAACTTTGAAATACTGGGGAGACCAGCTCATTTCTGTGAAAGAAATGACTGAGGGCAAGCGCAACGTGGCGCATTAGCAGCAAATGGATAAGGTTTCCTGATATTTTATGGCGTTGGGGTTCGTTTGATTACTGAGAGGCCTGTTCTTGTCAAGTGTTTCTGTTTGTTTTCTCGATAAAGTACGACTCATAATCACATAATATTCACCCCCATATGCAAATTGTCCCGACATGCGTGACTGTGAGGCTCAAACTAATGCGATACTAGGCTGCGGCAAAGAGTGTCTCAAACTCGGACTTGACCTTTGCAACACAGTCATTTGTGTAAATCATCTTCTGTACATCAGGAGAAGCCCACTTGTCAGGCACCGCACCACTGTTCTTGTGCTCCTTGAACATCTTGTCTCTCTCTTCCTTTGCTTTCCCTTCACCCAGGTGCAATGTTCGGCCTGACAAATACGCCATCTCGACAAGACTTGATGTCCACTCTTTCCGAGACAATTCGTACACCTTGAGGCACTTGGCTATTGTTTCGGGCCGAGCATCAGGGGCGAGGGATAGAACCTCGGCGATTGTTGATCCGTCCTCAATAGCCATTGCGGCTCCTTGGCTAAGGTGAGGGAGTGTTGGATGGCAAGCATCTCCCACCAGAGCTACGGATCCTTGCGTCCATGTAGGCAGCGGCTTATACATCCTCAGTCGCCACTCGCAGACTTCTCCTTCGGGAACCAACTTGAGCATCTTTTGCACAAGCGGGCAAAAGGTCTCAAAGACGTCAAGCATAACCTTTTTGGATCCCTTAGTTGTGTATGTTATAGATGGAGCGGTAGCAAAGTTCTCATCTGGTTGGACAGTTGATAAGTTGTAGATGGATTTGTCGGCAATGGAGTAGGCGATGATATGTCGCTTCTCTCCTACCCACCGCACAACCTCGTCGCTATCAACGAGAGCTAGGAGTTCTGGGTCGTGAGCCATATCCTCTCGCTTGAGCATGATACGGTAGGCAGCTTGTCCAGTCTCAGCCTCTTCAGGCTCGGCACCTACTTGTTTTAGTAATTGGGAGCGAGTTACGCTCTTGATACCATCAGCGCCAAGGAGGACGTCAGTCTGAATGGTATACGGCTCTGCATCTCTGGGCTGGACTTTGAAGGATACTCGAGGAGAGAAAGTTTCAATTTCCACCAAGCTCGTAGCAAAGTGAAACTTGATGCTGCCTTCCTTCTTGCATGTCTCATACATGTGGCCTGCTAGAGATGATCTATGACCACAAAGGTGAGAGTAGCCGTATTTGCCCTTGATATCAGGCATATCAACATGTGCGAGCTCGACATTGGTTGCTCCCTCTATATCAAGTTAGCCAGTGTTGGAGAAGCGTGTAAGAGGTAGACTTACGTCGGATACTGCTTCCGGCCACACAAGTTGACTCTCTCTCAATATCCTCCCAGCATCCCAACCTATCGAGAATTCTCCCCATGTTAGGGGCCATTTGAATTCCAGCTCCCACGAACCCAAGAGTGCTGGCTGCCTCGTATACGTCGATATGCTTGAAGCCTCGCTTGGCTAGAGCTAGGGCGGCTCCCAATCCACCCATGCCGGCGCCCATGATGGCGATACGCAAATCTTTAATGTCAGCCATGGCGATTGTCTCTTGAGCGAATGGAAAATTTGAGTCTATGAAAATGACACAGCAATAGTTATATCAAGAGACTCCGAGGTCGGTTGCTTCTTTATCCGACATAATCGATGGTGTAACTATCCCGAAGTAAATGCCGGGGTGCGGGGACCGGATGTATGTATCTATATGGAGCTCTTTTCTAGAGGACCCAATGATGTCTTTTCTGCAACGATTCGGAATCTACGAAATAATACTTAATTCTCGTTTTCTTGTTTCACTGTACGTTCTATTCTGTGTTGTCCTATATCGGAGGAGACAAATCCGTGTAGTATCCATGTTGGAAATACCTACCTATCCAGATGCATCTGGGATTCTCCGCTTAGACGTCTCCATTTTCAAATACACTTTCACACCTGCTTCAGCCATAAGCACTACCTTGAGCCTTTTCCCCATCGCATACCTAAAACAAAGGACTTCGAAATCTTCTGGAACGATGCACCGAATTTCATGTCTTTGTGGGAGCGTCTCGACGAAAGTGAGCTCGCAACCTTCAACAAGCGGCACCATTGACCTATCTCTCTGTCACTGCAACAACTGTCGTCATACGACTGGTTTGCTTTGCGCGTCTTATCTTCCCATCGAGAAGCCCAACCTTTCTGACAACTTGAGCGTCTTTAAAGCGTCAGATGGGTCATCTAGGCATTTCTGCTCCACATGCGGATGCCATATTTATCGATCAGTCAAAGGTGGTGATGATGAGGTGACCTGGGAGGTGGCTACAGGTGTTGTTAAAAGTAGCGATAGTGAAAGCGAGAAAGTGAGATATACAACACATACTCACGTCGAAGATACTGTCGATGGTGGCGCTTCAGTATGGATTTCTCTCGACGGGCAACATAGATCCTCGCGTCCAGACTTTTCTACACAGAAGGCAACCTCTTTAGATGTCAGCTGCGCCTGTGGTGGTGTCAAGCTTCGCATCACACGTCCTAATGAGGCCAGTCGTTCACCGCAACGCAACTACACCGATCTAATGTACCCTTACTGTTCCACTGATGAGTCCATCACGAAGAACCCATCGGACGAAAAATGGTGGATTCAGGGTAACAAATATCTCACCGGGACATGTGCCTGCGAATCCTGCCGTCTTGCCTCTGGTTTCGAGATACAGACCTGGGCTTTTATACCTCGCGCCAATATTTGTATCCTTCCTCCAGGCAGTTCTGGGACCGAAGTTCCCCTGGACTTTGATAATCTCCCAGCTGGCACCTTGGAAAGCTATCAATCCTCACGCGTGGCAGTCCGCCATTTCTGCGGCGGGTGTGGTGCGACTGTGTTTTGGCGCGAGATCTCCGATCCAAGTGTAGTTGATGTAAGTGTGGGGTTGTTGAGGGCTGACGAGGGAGCTAGAGCTGAAAGTTGGTTGCTTTGGTGGACAGAGCGTGTTAGTTTCGAGGAAGAAGTTCAAACTCATCGTTCTGGATTATTCGCTACTGCTGCTCAGAGTTTGATGGACAATCTGGCATCAGGATTGAAGACAAGCTCTCCGAAAAAGGAAGATGAATGACATGGACCACAGCCATCATTTCAGTAGGGAGCTTGTCCAGACTGAAAGACGTTTCCGTAATTTATCATAGCTTGCAGGTTCAAATATGTAGTTACACCGTCAACTCTTCCGGAATTATGAGATACACTCAAATTCCCCTTGTCCAAAATGATCTGCAAGGCTGTAATAACTTTAGGAAAGTTTTCAAATAAAGACTAAAGTCTGTCATAATATCGTTCTTGTACTAATCTCTATAAAGATTGTATCGTGTATCATAAAATTACTCCAAATCGCTTTTAAACCATATCCATAGCCTTCAACTTATCCTTAGCCTTCTCATTCTCCCGAGCCTGTTCCATAACCTGGTTGGGATCCTTATCACCAACATCCAGGACCTCGAAATGGCCAGTCTCCGTTGCTTCTCCAGTGCGGTAACCGCTGTGGCTACCAAACACGTACCAGGCGTATCCAGTGATGATTGCGGCCACGATGAGGAAAGCAAAGACTGTCCAATTGCCCATTGAGTACATGGGAGCCGTAGTGGAGGGGAACAGGAAAGGTGCAGTGATACCACCCGTGTTTGAAATGGCGATCATGCCTCCTGTAGCCAGCGCGGTTGCGGTTGAGCCTCGGACGGTGGCAGTTCGATGCTACAAGCTGTGTTAGTTCCCTGTATGATGACATATAAGTGATGGAAAGGCAACTTACAGCGACGAATGGGAGGACCGCTGCATTGGTGCAAGCAATGATACAGACGGCGAAGTAGCGGACACCCCAGTGAGTGATGACAGCAAGCAAAAGATATCCAGTAGCGACAAAAGCAAGACCGGCGATAACATGCTTGGAACGCTCCATTGTCTTATCACTGTGAAGACAGTTGCCGACAATGATGAAGACAGCAAAAACATTAGGCGGTACAGTCAGAAGCTGAGCGACATAGCCTTCGAAGCCGAGAGAGGCTACAATCGAGGGTGCGAAGTATCCAAAGGCGTTGAGCGAGTTTGCCATGAGGAAATAGGCAATGGCAAAGAGCCAGAAGAAAGGGTCAATGACGGTTTCCTTGGCCACCTTGCTGTCCCAGTGCTTATCGTTCATTGAGGGAGCATAAGGACCGAGACGCTTAACAGCGAAGGCGCGTTCTTCAGGGGAGAGCCATGAAACAGTTTGGGGGTCTATAAGACGTGTTAGTATGTTGAAGGTGTAAGTGGGAAGCGAGAGAACTTACAGTCAGGCAGCCAGAACCAGACCATGACTCCTACAATGACTGCAGGGATACCTTCCAGTACAAAGAGCCTATCGAGAAGTTAGACTTGTGTACAGAGTCGCAGATATGTTGTGAACTTACCACTGCCAGCCTGCAAGACCTGCTTTGCCGTTAAGGAACGAGATACCAGTGGCGATCAAACCACCAAAAGCGCCTGCAACGGCAACACTCGAAGCAAAGATAGCCATTCGCGTGGCTCGTTCTTCAGGCTTATACCAAAAACACAGATACATCATGATACTATTCATCTGTCAGCATCTATACACCCCCTCTTCTTTAGTTGGTCAACTTACCCCGGAAAGAAACCAGCCTCTGCCAAGCCCAGGAAGATCCTGACGATCAATAATCCTGCATAGGTGGATACTGCAGCAGTGCAGATTGTGACAATACCCCAAGAGACCATAATTCGGGAGATCCACTTGCTGGGTGAGAAGTACTTGAGGAGGATGTTGCTAGGGAACTCCATCATGACATATGGAACGAAGAAAAGGGCCACGGCAATGTTGTACTTTTGGCCGGTGAGGCCGAGCTGCTCGACGATGTTGTGCTCGGGAGTGTCATTGTTGAGTGTGCGGGCATTGCCAAGGTTGACTCGATCAAGGTAGTCTGTTCATGTATTAGTGAGTGTCTACCTCTAGTTTTGCTCGACCAAACATACTCAAGAGATATGTAATGCAAACCCAAGGCAAGATTCGAATGTCCTGCTTGCGAACGATCCTCTTCTCCATCTCCTTGTCATTAAGGTCCACCGTCTCCAGGTTCGGCACGTCTAGAGACGGCTTCGGAGAGAGGAACTTGCCCCAGTCGAACATGACGGGCAATATCGGTACCAGATCACAAAGAATAGGATATAGCACCAAAGAGAAGTGAGGGGTTTAGAACCGTTGTCAACCACTGTTTAACGGCGTTGAGGAGTATGTATTTAAATACCAATACCAATACCAACACCGTACTATCTTCCTGCAGCCACCGCACATCAACCTCGTACCATCTTAGCTGTATCTCGACAGAACCATCTTGCTTATCTCTGATCTTGTCCCCATAAGGATCTTGGATCAAGATAGTGACCCTACAATATGAAGAATTTAAGTTTCAACCGGGGTTGTTTAGAGCGATAACGGCACTTATGACGGGCGCAACCATTACCCCAGATTTCACTAATAGACTATGCTAATAGAGAACGGCAATGCTACGGCAGTCTTTCTCCACTGTAGATAGGTGCATAGATAGCTGTTGGTGGCCGGCGGCGAGGAGCCCGGCGGGTATCGTCGAACCGTTTTGGGCAAAACGAGCCGGAAATGCTTGTCGTTTTTGGTGTATAAAATGTGTATCCCCGGAGAATCTGAGGGTTTTACGTATATGATTTTGTTTTCTTGACTCACGCCAATGCTTTGTCTCTGAATTCGGTAAACCACCGAGTCATGGTTTGTTTATAAACCTCGGCCGAGTATCAAATGCCTCATTGAGATATATGATCAACTTCAAACAGATGCGCTACACCAGTCACCAACGATATATAGCAGATGGGTAAGGGTTGAGATTAAATCTGTGAGATTGCCATCACAGAATGTCTAAATGCCTATTTCATTTAATGCCATTCTTCTACAGATTCCCATGCCTCGTTCAGGGCAAACTAACCCATAGAAGTCTTGTATCCCGACCTAGTAGGATTCTAGCTGCATGATATAGAATGTGGCTTGAAAGCTATTCTTCATAGTTTCTACCTCATGACATTGTATTGCAGCATGCAGGTAGTCAGAAGACATTCTCATTAATCCTCTTCAGCCAATCCCATGTTTTGAGACTTCGGTAATAGTTAACGTAGTTACTTCCTGGGTTTCATTTCTGATGCCGAAAATCTCACTGCATTCTAACTAATGCGCCGAGATAAGAGGTATTTCTCCGCGCCGCCGATCTCGGGGCAGATTACCTGTCGGGGCTACTTCTAGCATTCATTCGGCATCAGTCCGATATACTACGTCTTGTATTGTTGCACCTTTTACGAAATCAAAAGATAAGAAGGCCATGATGCTATCGCTCTGATTATGATTGTTTGAATAACTGTCGAGCTGGCTCTTTGATCAGCTCATTTTGACAGCCTGTCATGGGTAGCCGAATGTCTGCGGGATTGAGCAAATACTGAGCTCGGTCCTTGATTACGGCGTACCACCGAAACTAATAGAAAATACAGCAAAATGTTTTTTGAAGATTATCTTGCGAATCTAGACATATCT
Organism: Fusarium sarcochroum; assembly: GCA_013266185.1. Classification (NCBI taxonomy): domain Eukaryota; kingdom Fungi; phylum Ascomycota; class Sordariomycetes; order Hypocreales; family Nectriaceae; genus Fusarium; species Fusarium sarcochroum. Next base: position 39,739 of record JABEXW010000940.1, read on the forward strand.
CTTGGAACACGATATTATTAAGACAATTTCATTATTCTCTTAGGATTGTATACCCTAGAAGCGGAGGTTTTCCTACCTGGTTGTTACTTCAACCATGCGCTCATGGTACACTACCTTATACTTAGGTGTCTATCAAGGCTTGTTATTACTTCAAATCGTTGTTCACTTCATAATTTGCCAAACAAGAAAACAAGGTAAGACCTAATATTCGTATTCTAATGATACGAGAAAAGTTTGACAGCCGCATGTCAGCCTGGACATGGGTCAGACATCCAGAACCCGGCCGCTTCGGCTCCTTCAGGATATTTCCACCGATTCACGATCACTTCATTTTCAAATTTTCAGAATAATATGAAATGGCACATATTCATGGCCTCCCCCTGGAAATTCTTATCCAGGTTATAGAAAGCTGCGACACAAGCCGAGACATAGCAGCTCTGGCTTCGACATCCAAACATCTCTACAATATCACTCTTCCTCTTCTATACAAGCGACAGCTCGACAACAACGACCACCACGTCACTTTCTGGGCCGCCAAAAAGGGCATAATCACAACCCTTCAGCATGTTCATCACTATATGACCCTCCAGGTCTTTACTTGCAGTAAAAAGAGCTACGACACCTCTGGCATCTTTGGCTCAGAAAAGCAACGCAGAAACGGCTGGTTCTGGACGCCGCTTCACGAAGCTGTAAAAGGAGGACACCTCGAGACTATTCAATTTCTGCTATACCACGGTGCAGACATTGATGCGCCGTCGCTGGGCTTTCATGACCTAGATCTTGGAATCACAGAGGGAAAGTGTCATGTTGATTTTGGAGATCGGCTTAGCTTTGATGTTCTTCCGCTGGTGACATTTTCACCGCTTATCACATCGATATACTATCGCCATGATCGCATCACAGAGCTGCTTCTTTCACGGGGTGCTTCTGTCCAAATCAAAGATGTGCGCAAGCTTCAGCCATGTGGGACGACGGCGCTTCATGTTGCAGTGGTCAATGCGAATGTTGCGGCTATCAACATGCTCATTGAGGGGGGACACGCAGGACCGAATGATTTAGATGCCGCTGGCTTTCCGCCGTTGGTTTGGGCGGCTCTTCATACCAAAGGCAATGAACGAGTACGTTCGTCGATGAAGGCTTTGGTTGAATTGGGAGCGGATCTCAACCATAGCATGCCTAGTGATCCGTGGCTGGGATCGAATCACACAATGGTAACCTTTCTTACAAAGAGAGGAAAGCTAGAAGCAGCCCAGGAGCTGATAAACTTGGGTGCGACACCTGCCACTGACCGGGTCTCATCAACATAGCAGTCATCGATGATGCTGCCAAAACGGCACCAAACCGTGCTGGATATGTACACTAAACATGGGATGTCATATAAAGTTCCGCCACTTAACATCAAGCATTAGGCTTTCTAATAACTACCTAATTCATTCAATCACGCTCTTTCGAACCAACTGTCGATCTAGACGATGAACTCCGCAACACCTTGCCGCCTTCAGGACCCGAATCTGGTGTTTGTGTAGCACTGCTCTCCCTGGCCAAAGGCGATGGAAAGTCTGGCGTAACAGAGCGAGAATCGTTACCGGGCCGCTTCGGCTTAGCGCTTGTCGAGAGCCTTTTCCGACGTCCAGAAATGGAGCCACTGCTAGGCCGACGACTGACTTGTTGCTCTTCGCCTTCAACTGTCGGAGTTTGGCTCCTGGTCGAGCTGGTCGAGGTGCGACGTACACTGCTTCCACGGCGTCTGCGTTCCCGTTCAACTGAAAGATGGCGTGGCTGAGGAGGGAGAGTCTTTTCGGGTTCCTGTCGTCGAGGCTGTCGTCCCGGAAACCACCAGGTCCAGCTGTACTGTTGCCTGACAAGCTGGTTGTCCCGCTCGTTGACCTTTTGACGTAGCAATGCACGTCGTTCATTTTCCTTCTCCCAATATTCTGTCCGATAAAGTTCCCAGTTCTCCCGAAAGGTCGCTGAGAAAGGCTTGGCAAGAAGCAACAGCTTCACGTAGTCACCTCCTGGCGCTAAATCCTCCTCGTGACCACCTCTCTCCTCATCTTCGTGGGGTAATATCAAAGTAGGGTGACTGTCGCTCGTGATCTGGAGTTCCTTCTCCACCTCGCGCAAGAGGCTAGGCTCGACATATCGATAGGATGAACTGGCGGTATGCGAAAATAGGCCATATGTCAAAAAGAAGCCGATTGTGGAGAGCGCTTCTGCCCACCACGTCCGTCGTATTATGATCAGTTTGCAGTTGAAGCCGCGTAGTCCTCTGTTTGAAATGACAAACCAGCGTCGCGGCCAGCGTATGCCGCGCTCCCAGATGCCGGTTGCCCATACGAGAATCGCAGTAATGATGCCACCCATGAAGCACACCTTTTCGGCGCCTTCTACAGCCCAGTAGATAGAACCACCGACACCTCGACCATCTTCACGAGGGGCGAGAAAGAGAGCATATCCAAAGCCAGTAATCCAGAGACTCAGGAGAGTAAGAAAGAAGGTATGATGCCGTTTTCTAGCTCGCAATTCGAGAAATTGCGCGCGCTGCGATGCCTCGAGGATCAACAGGTTTAAGTAAATCATAGAAGGGGAGCTCGGAGTATGGTGAAGAGGGTCGCCTTGCTTTGCTGTCGTGGGCAGGATAGGGCTCGAGCCACCAGCAACGTCCTTGACGCCCTGCGAAGGGGTAGAGGCGCCCTTGACGATGGAATCAACATCGTCGGACATATCGAAAGAGGGGGATCGGATCGAAGAGGCTGAGGGGCAGCCGGTCAAAGACAGCGCGAGGCCATGCACGACGGAGCGGAGGAGCAGAGCACGAGGTTGAATAGTCTGAGTCTAAGCTCTATAGGGAGGGGGAGGGTCGGATCGTCAGGCGGTCAGATAAGCGACGGGAAGGGAGGAAAAGGATAGACTAGACTGTGATTTGTCGGGTCTGGTATGTGAAACTGGTATAAACCGTTTTGGAGTCGACGGCGATGTCGATGTTAGCGCAAAACGTGGGCGAGACGTGGGATGCTTTTGGTGGTTTTGTTGGTCTGGTCCTTTTTTTCCTGGGGAACGTGGTCCGCGGGTCGTTCGTTTCTTAGGCCCGCCCATCGTCATCACAAGCCAAATTCAAAGAGCTCTACCCCCTGTAAGTTACAGGCCTTAGCAGGCGGGAAAAAGAGGCCCCTGCAAAAGACACGCTCGGCTTGTCGGTGCTCATGACCAGGTACGGGGTACATGTGATCAAAGCGCCAATTGTAGTGGATTCCCTCAACACGTTGGGGACACAACGTTGGCACAATCGTGTACCCAGTACTTTTGCAACAAAACCGATATATTCCGTCCTTGCATCTTTTTTTTGTTGTACGTAAAGTTGACTTGGCCAACTTAAACTAAACGATTCCTTTACAACTTCTTACCTCAACTCTTTTTATTCATTATACACAGCCCTTTCTCGGCCTTTTGTTCTCGGCTTTCTCAGCCTCTATTGCTTACTGCGGACTTCTGATGGTCACTCCGCCATCCATCCCGTCTTACTCATTCTCAATTCCGTGGCGGACCAGGCACTTAATTACGAATCCCGGAAATCAATCGGCGCCGGAGCCGCGCAAAACCCGATCTCTGCCTTAACTCCGTCAGCCCGATTAGGATTCTTGCGTCACGGAACGAGGCGTCATCCATTAATTTTAAAGTGTTTTGTTTTGGTTTACGTGTATCGCCCTGGGCTTCAAATATCCTCTGTCTCGCACCCCCGCGGAATGCTCAGGCTTCAACCTTCATCCGCGGTGTTGCAATTATCGCGCCTTTCAAACATCACCGCTTTTCTTCCTTCTACATACCGAAAAATGACTACCGACGGTACTGTGCGGCCGCCGCATGGTGGCCGTGTTGCCGATGCGCCCGAGGAGGTTAAGCACCAGGCTGAATTGAAGCCTTCTCACGCCTTTCTCTTCCCTCTAGGCTACAAAGATGCCGCCTACCAATGGGTAAGAACGCCATCGCAATTCCAAAAGCGCAATGGATCGTGTTAACTAACAATTTCGAATGTAGTGGACAAGTGTTGCCCCACAATCCGTCGAGCGAAACCTCCTAAGCCTCATGCCTCATCTCAGGGAGGCCAACGACAGCATCTCAAATATCGACACTCCCGACAGACCTGATCCTTACGGTACACGAGTATGGAGACGAACCATGGTCCATCTTTCCGGCAAGAACCGTGCCTTGAACGAAGTAACTGTTGAGCGAGTTGGTGAGAAAACCGAAGACGCCCTCGTCATGATCCACGGATACGGCGCCGGTCTCGGCTTCTTTTACAAGAATTTTGAGCCCCTCTCCCGCATGAGAGGACTCAAACTTTATGCGCTGGATATGTTGGGAATGGGGAACTCGTCACGACCAGCCTTCAAGGTTCACGCCAAAAAGAAGGAGGACCAGGTTCTCGAGGCTGAGAGCTGGTTCGTCGATGCGCTGGAAGAGTGGCGAAAGGCCAGAAAGCTGGAGCAGTTCACTTTACTCGGCCACTCGCTCGGAGGATATCTCGCGGTTTCCTACGCCATCAAGTATCCAGGCCGTCTTAAGAAGCTCATTCTAGCTTCTCCAGTCGGTATACCTGCCGACCCTTACGCCGTTAACGCTTCAATGCCCGATCCCAACTCTTCGACGATTCAAAACGAAATTACACAAGACCAACAAAGCACCACCGACGATAATGGACCTCTTTCCAAGCACAAGCCCGCCTCCAACGTCTTGAGACGACCTTTGCCCGGCTGGTTCGTCTGGCTGTGGGACCAGAACATTTCTCCCTTCAGCATTGTCCGTATGAGCGGTCCTCTTGGTCCACGCTTTGTCTCCGGCTGGAGTTTCCGACGTTTCAACCACCTACCGCCAGCTGAGTCCCAAGCTCTGCACGACTACTCTTTCTCCATCTTCAAGCAGAAGGGCAGCGGCGAGTACGCACTGGCCTACATCCTCGCCCCTGGAGCATACGCCCGCCGTCCAGTCATCCACCGCATCCACGAGGTCGGCCGACAAAACGTTCCTCAATCCGATGGCGCCGCCCCTATCAAAGAGACAGGTATCCCAATTGTATTCATGTACGGTGAAAACGACTGGATGGACGTTGCCGGCGGTTTTGCCTCAGAAGAGAAGCTCAAGGAAGCCAAACAAAAAGCCCTCCAGAACGCCACAGAAGAGGAAAGGAGGAGAGAAAACGGCAGCGCAAAGGTCCTCCTGGTTCCCAAGGCCGGCCACCATCTCTACATCGACAACCCTGACGTATTCAACGACATGATCCGCAAGGAGCTCGAGGAGACAAGAGAGGCCGAGCAAAGAAAGCGTTAGACCACTTGGAAACTTCTTTTTTGGCATGCTATCACGAAGAGCTAACGATGAGAAAAGGGGCATGGGAGGATTCATTGGGTCGGCGTTGGATGGGTATGACGAGAGCCAGCTGGAGGACACCTCGCAGGCAGTATCGTTATGTGCGGTCCAAGATTTAGACGGTTCATGACATACCGACATTGGACAAGGCGTTTTTTATTTCATTTGTTACTCGAACTTTTTTCTTCTCGAGCTTGCATTATTAGACTTGCATATACCTAGTTATACAACCTCTCTAGCAGGGCACTTTAAAATTAGTAGACTGTACAACAACGATACTCCATTCAACATTCCATCTGGCCTCTCGAGTGTCTTACATGTTTGAGTATGGCGAATGAGTTTAGAGTATGTTGGTGTCCGAACCAGACCGGCTAGTTCAATACGACCAGTACATATTCACCAAACCTGGAGATTAACAGCAAAGTAAAGCATCTTGTTTAAGTCGATCGTAAGAGTGACACTCTGGATAGTTCCGACGTTGATACTTGCACGTCACGCTCGTTCTGCTAAGATAGTTGTGATCAATATAATCTGTTATTGAAGCTAAGTACTCTTCAAGTCTAATAATAATAATAAATCAAAAGGTCGCCCCAGCTCCGTTGCTTGTTTCCAAAATGAAGAGACCAAGCTGCCCAAGTCAAGAGCCAGCCATGCAATGAAGTCCATTCCCCATCTCCATTACTGTATCTGTGACACCGTGTCTTGCCTGCAAGCTGCGGTGTACAAGTGACAGATATTTAACGACCGTCGACACGTTGCAGTGAAAGTGCGAACTATAGAATCAAAGGCTGGTCGTGTATCGTTTGTGTTTCATCCATTCTTGATATCCTGCTCTTGGTCTTTTCCGGCCCGTCTTTACAAGTTGATCAGGTCTACCTCTGAAAAATCAGGGGGCGCCCTGCCGTAGACAACGCGAACTTTGCTGTCGAGAGCCGTACCCTCATTGGTAATCCAGATGTGTTCGCTGTATCCTTGTGTTCGGCGAATCTCGTCGTCGCTGATACCCAAGTCATCGCGAGGAATCCAGACAGTGGGTCGGCGGGCTCGAAGAGCTTCATGCTGGAATGCGTGCCTAGTGAGCGCATCTCTCTCATCTGGCGTAAGATCTTCGATTTCGTCGTGGATTCCTCCGAACAGTGCTTCTCCAATCGCACGTTGAGATTCGATGTCCTTCTGGCGCTGGTGTCGCCGGTAGGCTGAAGCCCGCTTATTCTTGTCCTTGGCTTTGTTGACTACAGCGAGTTTGCGGAGCTGTTGACTTCCATCCTTTGCCCATGTCCCGACTTGTTTCACTGGGCGCCGGAGTGTACCGAACCTGCGTAATTCAATATCTCGGTTGGCTTCCGGTTGTTGAGCCTTTTCTTGCCCATACATGGTGTCATCGTCCTCCTCAGGGAGCCCTTCATCGTCGAGAAGACCGAGGCGGCGATCCTGAGCTCTCTGGAACGCTTCGTCACGCAACACTGCCTCGTCCTCGAACGTTATCGGCAGGAAGCGGAATAGTGGGGAGAAAGAAAAGTTGAGTAGAACTTGGTAGATGATGGTAAGAATAAAAACGACGATCATGATGGCCCCATGAGGCGTGCAAGTATTGTTTCCCTTCTCATCTTTAACAATGAAGAACAGGCCGGCCATGCAAAGCTCCATAAAGTATATGCCTGTAAAAGTCTGGTTGATAGCTCGTGGATATAAGACGCCCCCTGTATCATGCTCGAATCGGGTAACATAGAGCATAGCATATCGTTGGGCAAACCAGAGAAGTCCAAAGGTGATAATGGCGAAGACAGAGATCAGCGGCGCAACAACGCAATATATCAGTGCAATACAGGCGAAGTTGGTGTAGATTGGGAAGAACGAGCCCCATTTGATTTGGTTGAGCTTGGTGTTGCGGGACCACTTGTTGCGCGCGGTACTGTCGAGTATTCTGGCAATGATATACCACATAAAAAGGGCGCCGATCTGAAGGAGAGTAGCTGAACTTGTAGACATCGCTTGAAGAATCATGTAGGAGAAGAAGTAGTTGGCGGCTGTCGGTAAGTTATACGCGAGGAGGTTCAGAACAGCCTGCACGGTATTCAGCTGCTTGACATTGTCCACCAGTTCGTCAATTGAGGCCGCAAAGAATGACGCGATTGAGACAATCAAGAAAACCTGAATGAAGAGGAAGACAAAGTAGAAGACTTGCACGAATTCAGTCTTCTGGGATCCTGTCTTCGCACCTCTGAATCCGGCTAGGAAGTCGAGAATGAGGGGGATAAGGAACAACAGCAGACCGAGGACCACTGCTGGTAAGACACCAGCCACTGCCTTGGCAAGGTTGTGGACTGCGTCGTTGGTCTTCAAGAAACCAAGCCATTCATTGTTACGAATGAGTTGATCAAGCTGGCTCAGAGCCGCTGTCCAAGCCACAGGAATAGCCCACAGGAAGATCATGGCAACAACGGTTACAAAGACGATTCCTGATCGTAGCCATTCCTGCCACCAAGAAAGCGCCATGTTATCCCATACGACATCTTTGGGAGAGACTTCGTTTATTCTGGGTGCCATCTGTTTGGGGACGTGGTGAATCACACTTTGACAGGCCATGTGCGCCGCCACTTGGTGATTGAATTGAATGAAGGCCGAGTTCATTAGTGGAAACCGTTCAGGATGTTTCTGATCCTCGTCGATCTCCAAGTTCAACCGGGCCAATTGCTCTCGACACCAGTAGATTGTGTCAACCTTTGTTGTGACAAAAGGCACAGCAAATAGCCACTTTTTTCCAAAGAGTGGGAGACGGTGCGTTGGGCGATCTTTCTTCTTAAGATACTTCTCCCATTCCGCAGGCTCCTCTTGATCCTCCTTGTACTCAGGGTTGTATGCAACAGAATACTCGATCGGCTCATCTTCTACCTCTGCCTTCATGAAAGGGAGGGCATACTTGATTCTTTGCCAAAGAGGTTTGCTTTCACTCGATTTGCCTTCTATGAAAGCCGCGGCTATGGCTCCTTGGGGGACAGGTGAGGCGTAGGCACCAGGAGGTGGTTTCCAGAATTGCCACCATTTGGCATCCTCTTTCAGATAGATGTCTGCGTCGTTCTCAATCTTTCGCACGGTGTTTCCTCCATGTCCGCCGGGCTTAGACATCGGCTTTGGGTTGATTGCGGCTGTGCTTTCAGCTGACAACCTAACGGTGTTGCGTGAGTTGTTGTTCTGTGCGCGTAGGGAGTCAGTGGTAGGGCTGTTGTCTTCCCCATCGGCTGAAGGTCTAACCCGATAACGATCGGAGCTTCGCGAGGGAGCTCGGGGCTCATTTTGTTGATTCATGCCGATGAAGCCATTGGTAGTCTCAAGGGTGTCATCCACGTTGTTGCCCGCTTTGGAGACGAGGCCCAAAATGCCATGACCTACTTTGCCAAGCGGATCTCCCAAAAGAGGTACCTTGAATCCCTTGGATCGGTCCTTATCTTCCTCTTCGGCATTGTCGTTCGAGGCAGGATCAAGTGGCTCATACTGGGATTCGCGAACTCCAGCGTCAACAGTGTGGGGAACTTCGTGTTTGTCTCCTGCAGTGGTGCCTTCAGCACTCATCGCCATTCTCTGAGCTTCAGCATCTTCTTGCGCTTTCCGTTCCGCCCGTTCTTGCTTGCTAAGCGAACCAAGCTTCATTTCCTTGCGCTCCTTCTTTTCTGCAGCCTTTTTCTGCTTCAGCTGAGCTTTCTTGGCGTTTTTGATGAGGTCTGTCTCTGCTGATTCAAGCTTTAGGTGAATCTTATTCCGGTCCTTGACTTTGTCCATCAGCGTTGACAAATCTCGGTTGAGCCAAACGTTCCGAATCCCTCCAGGGAAGACGTCAAACAGGCCCATGAGTGCGTCCTCACTGAGCCATTTAGCAGGAATGGAGTTGACCAATACTGTGGTGGCAGATGCTCGAAGGCGGTGTTCTGCACTTGTGAGATAGTCGTGTCGAACCTTGATATACACCCGTAATTCGAAAAAGAATACCCAGCAGACCCAGATAACCACCAAGATGGCCATCAATAGATGAGCAGCATACCGGCCTGTTTGATTTGGGCTGACGTTTCCCCAGGCAAGCGTGTCGAGTCCTGTGGGTGTCCCCTCGCTCTTTGCGTCGTCATCCTTGACATCGACCTTTTTGCCCCGGCCACCGATATAATTCATAGGAATCAGGATTGGCATCACAATACCGCAGATGGGAATGAAAATGATGAGGAGAGTTTTCAAGTAACGGAGGAAGAAGTAGGCGTCAAGGCCACACTTTTCGATGACCTCGCGATCTCCATAATGCCATAATGTCTTTAGCATGCCCAGTATTCCGGTTGGCGGAGGATCTGTTCGTTCGCGTTCGGGCACAAGGTAGGTTTTGGGTTTGCTAAGAACATGGTTAGCGATGAACTCTTGGGTAGATTAAGGAATTAATTTGGCATACAAAATGCGAGCCAACTTATTACGCAGTAAGAGGAAGAGCAGAACCTGGACTGCGAAAACCGCCAAGGCGACGGCCACAGCAGTCATGAAACTGACAATACCAATGCCTTTATCTTTGTCCGCAGCACTACTTGGTGAGGGAGTCAATCCACCTCCAGAAGATGTTTTTGTTGGTGTATCGGATGTGGTTTCGGAAGCGCTGAGGGTTTCAGAGGCTGAGAGAGCAGAAGAAATGAGGGAGCTGGCAATGGAGCTAGCCAGTGATGATGCTGTTCCACTGGCCGTGTCGGTTGCCGACGCCGAAGCGTCGGTTTCTGTTGACGACATATTCGCGTTGAGGCTGTCGACGAGGGCGAACTTGTGAACGAGAGCAGAGGTGAGGGAGGGAGCCCCAATCGGGGAGGTTGTGGGAAAGGACCTGTTCCCGAAGAATAATCAGAAGTCTTGCAAATAATCAGAATCGTGTTAAGTGATAGAGAATCACAGTCGGTTTCGAGACTGACGCAGAAATAAGCAAACAATTCCAATAGAAGTCATGAAAGAGGAGAAAACTTAGGTGAAGCTGGCAATAAAAAGAAGGTTTGGTTTCCAAGATATTGCGAGTATTGACCTGCGGCTGCCGCCCGCGTCATGGCCAGGGGCCCCTGCCTCTTTGTAGGCGGTAGACGATTCCAAAATGGGAAGAGCGCCGTGTTTGATTGGACAACCCGTAGCAATGATAACAACAGGGGGGCTTCACTGGACCCTCTGCTGCACCGGGTTTTTTGCCGACGGGGCAGACACCCCAGAGACACGTTAAACAACAAAAAACTGGGCACTTAGGAGGGATACATGACATCAGAGGCTTATTGGTTACTCTTGAAACAGAACCCCCTTTTGTGTCTAGAACGTCAATGGTTGTCTGGGATTCGTTGGTTGTGAATGATCCAACGATTGACTCTTTTCAAGCGCCAAAGAAACGGCCACTAGTAGAACCAGAACCGCGCGCTTCGGTTCGCCTCTTTTCTTTATTATTGCGTTTGTCTTTTTTTATCTTTGGCCATTCTCTTCTTTTGTTTTGACTTTCGAAGAAACACTGCCTTGTTCTTTCAAGTGAATCGCTTCCAAGTAAACCGCCTCTGACAACTACGAGATGAACCAGCTTTGACCCTCGATAAAGAATGAATGTCGTATTCAATAATGACAGAATATTATAAGCTATGAGAACGCTCTATTTCTTGTGTACATGATGCAGATTCGTGACAAGTCGATATGTAAAAGCGTTACCGTCGTATACGTTATTCATGAACAACCAGCTGCGCCTGTCACAGGTGCACAGTTGGAGAGATAGACTCTACCTCTCTTAATCCTGACAGTGACCTCGTCCAGGACAATACTCGTATCTGTCACCGCCAAGGCCCAGGAATCCACGACAGTCGCTGTCCTTGTGTACAATCCCAATGGTCTTCGAGTATTGTTAGCATCCTTTCAGACCTATCAGCTCACTTGGGGTGATACTTACGTTTCCCTTGAAATTGTAGTAATAGTGACGAGCCTTGACAATGCAACCATCCGGGCTTGGTAGAGAGTAGCGGAACAGAGCATCGAGTGTAGCCGACATTCCTTCGGGATCAGGGATAGCAGTGGTTTGACCCTCAAATTGGGCCGTGAAAACTCCTTTTTCAGACTGCTCACCACCGCCGTCTTTGGTGGTCTGCTCCTGACCCGCGGCAATGATCTCTTCAACATAGGAATCTGGCCACCACTCATCACCAGGACAGTTCCAAGTCTGTCCTGTTGCGTAATTGTGGCCCATTATACAAGCGTAGACCTCATCGCCTGAATACACTGGAATATACCAGTAGGCTGACTCCGAAAGGCCTGAAACCCAGCAACCATCAGGCGTGGGGAAGTAAGCACGTTTAGTGTTGTTTCCATCTTCAACGAAACCCATAGGCCCGATGTTCAAGTTGGTTGAACGCCCCCTTATAGCCATCGCCAGGAGGCAAGAAGGGAACAAACCAAGGACGGTCGATGTGAAAAGGATAGAAGACCGCATTATGTGGGCGAAGAGAGTGAAGTGCTCAATACAATGAGTGAACTGGATAACGAATGACTGAAGAAGATGACCCGAAACCTGTCAGGACGTGTTTACTCTGGTTGTATGTTCCTACTGAACCTCCAGAATCAAACAGACATGCTGATTCCAGCTCTTTATAGATATCCCGAACCCACATCAGGTATCTCGTCGCCATGGAAAACTCATCAAGTTACCGCGGATGCTATCATGGCCAGACAGCAGGAATTAGAACGGCGGCAAGAAATGCTGACCGCAGGAACTAAACGAAGGCATCCTCACCAATAGAGAGAGAACGGATGCCCAGCTTCCCGTATAATTGAAGCCGAATTCTCTCGCTCCTGCATGTTGAACAAGCTTGATCCCCGATTGAGGTGGCTGTCTTGTCATCTGTATGGAAGAATCCAAATAAGCTGTTGGCGCTAGACTGTACTACTGTTAGAGATTTGGCCCAGTATTTCCTTGACCGTATTATCAACGTGATGGACTCTAAGGCTGAAGATTGGTGAGGTGGTCCGACTGAATGGTAATGATAAGTTACCGTCCTGTTGGTGCTGTTCCCAACTGGCTGGGTCGATGAAGATGCTCCACCGGATATACGGTCAGCGTAGAAGCGAGGTCCAAGGCGCTTAACAGAAATGCTTTCCAAATAGTCGGTAACCAATTGCAGTATGCCAGCTGGTTAAATGTTGCTAAAATATCTTGTATTTTCGGTCGCCTTTTTCCGCAAGCGCCGTGGCGTCTTTCAAGCTGAAACGCGAACATCTACATCCTCACCAGCTAAATTTCACGTTCTAGATGTCGGCCATGTTGTTGGGAATGATCTGATAATGAGGTCGCTTACACAAAGTCTCGCGAGTAATGAGATACTGCACAGAGAATTTTTAGAAACTCGAATGAATCGCAATAAATGTGAGAGTGGACCGATGGATCGGACAGACGAAAATAAACTTGGAAACAAAATGACGATCATGGCCATCAAACGGCCTTTTCCCCACTGCCTGTCAACAACAAATCGTCGGATCCTTCCATAAACGGCAACCATTGGACTCGTAACAGGTTATTGTCATATTTGATTGGGACTTATCAGATTTTGGGGTGTTCTGAAACGTCCCTGGACGTTACATTCCCAGGGTCGAGTCCCATCACGTTACCCTACGTCACTGCGGAATAATACGAGGGTGTCATTCTGAGCACCAGATAAGTCAACTATGGGTGTTAACACTGGAGAAATAGCTCAGAAAATACCGATTGATATAATATTGAGATACTGTATAAGTTATTTTGAGCGGCCCTTTGTATCCAGCTGGTTGCGGTTGAATTGACAATTGCATCACAAAAGAAATGTAAACTCACTCGGACAGTGTCCTCCACAACCAACAAACAGTTGCAGCACTTAGATAATCCCCAAGAACAAGCTCCTAGTTCTGAAAACGAAGTGTTCAATAACTTATATCCATCATGTTCATTGATTTCTTTGAAAGCTTGAATGGGTGTTCGAGCACGAGCACTCGACTGTTCTTTTGTGTTACTGAGAAAATAATTGTTCAGGGAGGCCTACGAGGTAGTCCTTTATCACAACACGACCAATGTTCGAAAATGATCGTGATAGCTGCTTATACGAATGCGACGATGAGGTATATAAAAGCCCAAGGCATTGTCTCTGACTGAATTAAAAAACAACAATCAAGCCTTTCTACATCTACAAACCGACACTACCAACATTCTCAACCACCTAACAAACCAACCTTTCGAACAACTTCAACCAAACATGTCCGTCACCGAGACCTACTGGCCCGCACTAAAGGCCACCTTCGAGGAAGATCCCTCAGCAGCACAGCGGCTGGACCTGCAATGTGGAATCTGCCTGGAGCAGATGACCCTCAACGACGATGATGTCCCGTGCGAACCCGACAATGAAGCTGGCCTTCATCACGGTGCGTATATCCTTCCCTGCGGCCACATCTTTGGCTACAAGTGTGCCAGCGAGCTTATGCTGCATAAACGAAATCCTAAAGCTCACCACTCCTGCCCGACTTGTCGTGAGTGTCTTCACAGCGCCATGTGTGAATGCCCTCATAACAAGGGCACACTACTTCGAGTAAGCGAAGGTCTACAGGATGCCATGCATGCTAGTATCGAGAAGCACAAGGACCTAGTAATGTTCTGCCGCGAGTGTGCAATGGAGTTTCTACTCAGAGGACTGAGGCGAATTGCTTTCCTTGCAATCGACTTTGACGACACTCTTCAAGGCCCCTTCGTTCTGGATTTTGTCATTAGGACTGGCGAAAAGATTTGGGAACGCCACAACCGCGTGCCTGACAGAAGGTTGAGCCGACAATTGGAAATTCCGCCCAAGTTGCTCGAAATATTCGAATGGCTTGGGCGCTTCGTGGCAAGTCAACACGATTTCGAAGAATCAGCCGACGGATCCTCCGAATCTGGTTTCGCAATGAACATCTACGAGATGAGTCCTGAGGATGATATTGTCGATGAACTGGTCCTTCAAAAGGATCAGTTACGGGAGGCGAGAGAACGGCTGGTAGGTATGGAAGATGCTCGGTACGAGCGAGCGTACCACGAAGCCCATGGGATTTTCATTGTGCTCGGAGGTAAGAATATACTCGACTCCCCTTTTCTTGAACTCGATCCCTATTCGGATTGGGAGGAAGACGAGGATGGGGTCATGAATAGTGAGGACGGAGACGCGGATGACGAGGCTGGGCTCACGGGTAGTGAGGATGAAATTTGAGCTTAGAGGTAGATTTTTCACATTAGAATTCATGTCAAGAGCATTAAGTCAAATGAAAATGGCGTGTCGAAAATCAATTTGAGAATTAAGTCTATAACCAGGCAAGTAATAATGCTGTGCCCATCCCAATACGCCTTTATCCAAACTCCAAGTAAAACTTCAAGACAATGTAGTCCGAAACAGTGCAGTCGACAATATAGTCAAGACTGAAAACCCAACTCCTAACAAATTCGAAGGTACTCCCCGTTCCATAAACCGCCACCATTTATTCCCCATCCCCATCCTGACCTTCAGCAGCATATCAAGGGCAAACATCATCCTTAATACCTGCTCGCCCACGAAGTCTTCGCGCCGACCCATCTTGTGCTCAGCATATTCCCAAAAGCTGATGCTTTCCATGCTGTTATCTCGCACGATCAGCTCAAACGTAGCTCTGAAGACCTCATCGCTGAAGCTGGCGACTTGCTCCCTGTGAAAGAGGATCAAGTCACTCTTGAACTCCTGGTAGGCCAGGTCGAAGTCGGAGGCAGGCTGTTCTGGTTCTGACTGGTAGACATAACAGTTGACCTGCATGTCTCGGATGACACTAAGAGTGTCATACCAGTACAGCCCTGAAGCCTCTTCGCCCTTCCTTAGCCCGGAGAAGGAGTCAATGAGGTCCTGGAGAGCTACGTCGACCTCCAGGTTCTCCACCATGCTGGCGTCCGAAGGCGCACTGTAGGTTCGGCCTTGCACCGTAACCGAGACCCCGACGCTGTTGGGGCGCTTCACCGCCAACAGGTGGTCTACCTTGGCAGCCTGCTCAAACAGTGAGACGGTCTCCTCGAACAGGCAATCATTGCACTGCTCGGAGATAACGCCTCCCTTGCCAGTTATAGCAGGGAGGGAGCTGAGGCCGCTCATGCTGTTAGGCATAGGGAGCCCAGCATGGGAGTGACCACACTTTTCGTGCACAACACTGGCTCGGCATGACGGGCAACAAAGAGGCAGGTTGCCTCTTGCGTTGGTCTCGAGCGCCATGCGCAAGCATTGTTGGCCGAAGATGTGGCCACAAGGGAGAACCACAGCACCATGGTGATGACCGGACTCATCGCATCGGTGCTGGTGGGGGAAGATCCCCACTGTATCATAGCAGATACAGCAAGGAATCTCCAGGTCGGAGAACTTGATCTCACCACTGGCCAGAGAAGACTGGACGGTAGGCCAGAAGGTCTCAGTGCACTTCACTGAGCCTCGGCAGTCGGCCTTCTCGGCAGTGGTAGAGGAAGCCATTGTGATTACTAGTAGAAGTAAGTATAGGTAGGTATAAGTGTAAAAGGGGATGTAATCAAAGTCTGGGTACGTAAAAAGGTGGTGATGACAATGGTAATGGGGGGAGTAGGTGCAAGTAAAAGTGTGTGTGTGAGGATGATAGAACGAGTGCACTATGAGTACTTACACAAGTTGAGATATATCTGCGCTTGGCAAAGAACTACGTCTGTGGATGGTTAATAGCAGAGTACGTTTGTCAGTGCCAGATAGTAAAGCTTGTATAGCAAGGTAAGTCTGTGTCTGTCTGATAGCTGGAAGCTGAATAATCTGACGGACGAGAGTAGACTGTGGTGTGAAGGGAAGAAGTTGAAATCCTTCAGAAGGGAGGGATGGCCAGCATTTTATACGCATCGAGAACAGAGTTCGAGCATTTACTGATCTGGAAAATCCCTTGGAACATAAACAGTCCTACCAGTGACCCACCTTGAATAGAAGATGGAAGAAGGGAATGGATCACATAACTAAGCTTAACTCTTCATATTCAAGGTTCATATACAGAGAGTTCGGGTCGTGAGCACATTAAATGGAGTCGTTGCGGCATGCGTACGTTTAAATAGGAGACGTCGCCTCAAATCAAGGCCATCAAGGTAGTAAAAGATGAAAACCTTTCATTATTGAGTCACCTGGTGAGGTTGCTAAAGGGCTATAAGCCTTTTGTCTTGAAAAATCTGATGTTCTTGTGCCTATTCTACTGTTCAGACTTTCGCATTGCACATGTGCACTGCGAGCCATTGTTCAGCTCAGTCAGGGGATTTTAGAAACTGATTGGCTACAAACACACTTCTTACTCTTGAACTTAACAAATCCCTCCACAGAGGTCAGACTCTAAGGCAGAAATTTCCGTTCAAGTTCAAAGATGTGTCCGAGTTTGAGTTGTGAATCTCTTGTTCGTAATTCCCCAGGCCAGCATGCAAAACTGGACAAAAGCACAACAACCATCCCCAGGAAAGGCGATCTTAGCATTCCTACGAAAAGCTATGAATGAAGCTGCATGAGCTAAGATGACGCAAAATAATTTGATCATGGCCAAGGGAATACCATCTCCTCGAGAGTGCAATCACAGAGTATCTATGGCCTTCTCCACGACGAAGCAACGAATGCATCGAGGCGCAGTCCAAGACAACATGCAAAGGAACCTGGATACCCAGGTATTTGCCTGCACAGTTAGACCAGACATTGAAGCATTAGGTTTCTCTTTCCCATCACCTTGCGAAATATGAGCTTAATCCAATCAAGCTGTACCGAATTTGCGAGAACTTGGGGCACAAATAATAGACCAAGTCGTCTAATAGACTCTGGCCAATAGAATGGGGACGTGTGCCAGTTGAACATGGTTTGGAACAATGACATGTATGTATAAATCATCATAAAAGTCTTTTGAATTGGCCAATGGCCGTCCTGAACAGGACAATCGAATGCTATGGACATAAAACATATTTGACATAAGAATTCTTAAAAAATTGATTCGTTCGTTCATCATGCAGCACCAGCTGATTCCCAGACCAGCACAATCACAGAGTCCTTCTCCTCCTTCGCCATCTCAACCTTCTCCCCAGAAGATCTTCTTCGTAGCTTTGGCGCATCGACGGCTCCTCTCTTGACATAAGCCTGCCAGACATCGCCCCCCTTGGTCGTGACTGAATCCATCAGCTTCCACACGTTTTTGCGTCCTGTCCAGAAGAGCATTTTTCGATCATGTGTGTCCTCCTTGAGCTTAACAGGACCGATTAGGGACCTGCGTCGTGACTCGCTCGCTTTTCCTGCTGTGGCGAGTGGCATGTCGGAGAGATGGATGCCATCGGGGTATTCGGTGATGGTGTAGCCGTTGACAAGAACCCAGTTGTCGCGGAAACGATAGCGCTGGAGGAAGCATGATTCGCCGCAGACGTCTGTGACGAGATGGGCCTGGCTCGGCGTGAGCTGGTGTCTCTCTTCGTAGTCGTGTAGCGCCAGGGGCTGGATGCCCGTCTCGTAGCTATCCAAGTGGGAAGAGTAGTCGTCGTTATCCTTAGGCGAGTAAAAGCTCGGAAGGATATGCATCTTCATCTTGGTGTTCTTGGTCAAGCAGTCTTGAAGAAGCGAGTCCCATCGCTGCTTGCTGGCAGGGTTGTCGGAAGAGCCCTCGAAACAGGGCAGTTGTGGAATGCGCGACACAGCAGGTCGCGTAAGAAAGATAGCTCCTCCTCCATACGTAGTCATGAAGCCTTCTCCGATAGCCCAATCTCCTCTCTCACTCGGCAATCCAACGTAAAGTTCCTTCTCAGAATTGTACGCAAAGAGTCGTTCCTGGAGATAGGATAGGTTTGGCAGAAAGATCTCCTCGTCCAGAATGCCGTACCACTTCTTCATCTGACCTTTTTGCGCAAGTGTTGCGCTATGCTTCTTGGCGGCTTCAATCATGTTGAAATATCTCCTGGCAGGGGACACTTGACCCTCGGAGATGGTAACATGGGCATCGATGCCAAAGCCATTCAGAACCTCGCTGAGTTTCTTGGCCTGTTGATAATGACCCTGGTCGAGCACAAGCAAGAAGCTCGCTCCATTGCCATGCTCGTTTCCTCCCGTCATCCATCGTGCCCAGTCTTTAGCGACAGCGTAGTCATCCCGGACTACGCGATCAAAGCTCGTCGAAATCGCGAACAAGAAATCTGAGGCATCAATCTGACCAGGACGAGGTCCTCTATGAATGGGAAGGTTTAACTCTTGTCGCGCCACCAGATTCCTGCGCTCAGGATCTTTTGTATCGACAACTCTAGGTTGATTTGAATGAAAGTCTGCGTCAATATTTGTTACTGACGTCCACTCAGAGTCCTGCTCTGAGACACGGACTTTCCACGCAGTCCATGATGTTTGCTCCGAAAGGCCGATTTGCCGTCTCAACCGCTCCAAGTATTGTTCTTCCGGAACGGGACCGCTGATCGCTATTTCGGTGTCGAATTCGCTTGTTTGAGGCCTATGCCACCATTTTGCCTGAAAGAAGAGAACAACAAAAACCACCAACACGAGCAACTGAGCGGCTCTACGCGGTAAAACTCGAGGGCGAGAAATCATAATCATAATGGCACTGGATCGCAACGGCGATCGAGTTATTTAGTGAAAGGAGTGACTTGGGTGGGTATAATCTGAATGAATGAGTGTTGTTGGTGGCCTATAACAAAGACATGATCACGCGTAAAGAGGGTATAGACTGGACTACAGAAGAGAAGAAACGAGAAGGTTTCATCTCACGAGACATGAGGCACAACGAGAGATTTAAGTAAATTGCACTGGACGGCTGAATAGACCATTTGGATGGAATTGCTACTACAATACCCTTGTTTAGTTTAAATGGGCGCAGTGGGGGGTGACCATCCTTCGAAGCAATCATGAAACTAGACGCCCCAGGTCCTGGGCGCAACATGACCCTGGTCGCACCACGTCAATAACGGTTAAAGAGGGGAAGGCCAAGCCAAGCAATCAAACCGTGACAGGGTCTGTAGTTCGCTTCATGGCCGATCAGTGGGCTTTTGGGTATTGGTCCCCGGGTCGCCAGTCACAAACTGTCACAGACTGGGCGACAACACGACATTCTAACAGGATGTAGCGAGTGTCAAAACTGCAGATCTCTTGACTCCTATCTGTTGACCCGGCCCCCAAAGTCCAAATCCTGATGCTGACAATGCATCCTGGCGGAAGAGAGGCTATGTCGGACTAGGTAGGTATCGTAATTTAATCTTCATTAAACGAGGCTAATGCAGGTACGCCCCCAGCCCTAATTGCGAAATAGGTCGATTTCGGCAAGCAATTTATCTGATAAGCCTTGAGCTAGGGAAATGACCGCATGCTGTAGATTTTGTCGGTCCCTTGGCATCATTCGCTAGTCTTGACGGCTGGACCCTTCTCGTCTTCCGGCAACGTCTTGTGAGGCTTGGATGATGTGCCTGCGCCCTTCTTTTGCGCAACCATCGACGCGACACGTTTTCCAACTGGCACAGCTTGGCTTGGGATATAAGCCGCCGGCATATTGGCGTCCACAGTTGTTTTAGCGTGGTGATAAAGATCGTAGCATTCAGCAAGAGCTTCATTGACCGACTTATCAGCACGCACTAAGCCAGTGGTGAGAATTTCCCTCATGTGGTCCTCGACATGCTCGAATTCGGCTTTATCGTATCGGTATCGATCAGGAAGACCGCTGTTGTGCAAAAGAGCCAGCAACCCCGCTATGACGGTATTCGCCGCGCCAAGGACGGTGATGGGTGTTCCGTCCTTGTAACTCATCGAGCCGAGAGCCGTGAGACTAGCACCAAGGATCAGTTGCAGGATTAAAAGGACCCAGCGGATGGTGCTGGCGAAATGATACGAGTAGAACGAGACGGTGCGACGATGAATAATATCGCGATACAGGCCCGTAGGAAGGCCCTTTGGTGGCCACCATCGACTTTTTGGGTGGGCCGGTGCATGTCCTTCCAGGTCGCTGATCCCACCAACTCCACGGGCGAGAATCACCCATTCATCAGGAGAGAGGAATCGATAACGAGGGCTTTCAGACTGGTCTAGGTCTGGGCTTTTTCGCGCGTTCATTTCCTCTTCTTCGTGCTCGTTGGGTGCAAGGGTTCGAGGGGGAGAATCCAAATGTATTGGCGGCACAGCTGACCCGCCAGCAGACCTGCTAGATTTGGAAACTTCCGACATGATAATGTTGACAATACAAACTTGACTTAACGAATGTGGCAGCACTTGCTCAGGTGCTATAAAGATATAGAAAAACTGCTAATGAGGTTAGAGAACATGCACCATATTGTGAGAGAGCACATTGCGACTGACAAGGTAAGACGCAGGTAGTGATAACGGTCGCGATGATTGTTGAGGTTAGTTAGATTCGAAGAAGAGATGAGCTACAGTTGAAATATTACCAGATGAAAAGACCAAGTTACAGATGCCCGTGTCGATTAAAGAACGCCATCTTGACCATGTCCTTTGGTCTTTCCGGAAGCCATTCTGTCTCATTTGGTGGTGACACCTGTTGCCTATCGCGGGATCTACCTGCTCGATTAAGGTAATCTTGAGATCGGACACAGTGATGAAAGGGTAGAGATATGCTACCTACATCTAGAAATATATATCGAAATGAGAGTTCTCATTACCTGCTAATGCGACAAGGTGTAAGGCTTGTCTCTGAGATCGAGCTCGCCGCCATCCATGTCTTGTATCCATCTCACTTACACCCGTTGCTGGCCAGTACAACCGACAAGCGAGACCCCGGACGCCCAAAATAGGAAACTCTTACGACCCGTTCAATAATGCCTAGCAACTTTGCTCTTCCGCTGATAGACATTTCGCCAACTGCAGATGGGGCATGCCACTAGGTAAGACCATATCGCTGCTTGGATCTGCATTTTCACATCCATGAGAAAAGAAATCGATCCATCAACAGTGGTATTTGATTGATCAACCACATTATGCAAGTACCACTATGGGCAATATGAGCTTGACAATGATGATAAAGCCGTATGCAGCACTGAGGCATGTCAGCTGAGTGCACAATGCTGCTGGGTCCATAGACTGGTGTGTAAAGTTGTAAAATGGACATCAATTCTATATTCATTTTCAATCCCATCAACCAAACCTTCCATCCACACTCAAGACACACCTAAACTTTGGCCTTGACTCTAAATCGCTGCTATTCCCGAAGTGCCCTCTTGATACTATGAGTAAACCTGTAGAACCACCTGAGCCATACAAACGCCATTCTAATCTTGCTGATAGAATTCAGTCCTCCTGATCGCTACATAAAATCATTCCAAAGGATGCAAATAACTTAGGAATCCTGGACAAGGGTGGGAATGTCATCCACCTGAGCCTTGCCATTGAGAATAGCGTTCACGGCAGTGAACAATGGGTATTCCGACTCGTGTCCCCTTGCCTTGAGGAAGCTGTTCACCTCCTCGGCTGTAGTGGTACCCTGAATCTTCTGGCCGTTCAGGTCCTGTCTCTCGACTTCCTGAACTGAGATGCCCTTCTCCACAGCCTTCTTGGCACAGCGGAAGTTACGTCCGCCGGAGCAAGATGTGATTAGATCCGCAACACCAGCGGATGACTCTGTAAATGTAGCAGTGTGCACAGTCTCGCCAAAGAACTCCTTGCCAAACTTTACCATCTCCATGAGACCGACACGCATGATAGCTGCCTTGGCGTTGTCACCCCAGCCACGTCCATCGACGAAACCAGCGGCAAGAGCAACAACGTTCTTCAACGCACCGCTCAGAGACACGCCAGCAACATCCGCAACCATCTGGACGTGGAAGTAAGGTCGGTGGAAGAGGGTTCGGAAGCAGTGCTGGTCCAGAGGAGGGTAGTCGGCGGGCATGGCAACCAGCTTCGTCTTGGAAGTTCGGCCACGGACATCCTTGTGATGCATCTCAGGGAGCTCGCCCATAGTCGGGTTGGGGCTACCGTTTCGCGGCGTCGCGGCTCTACTATTGTCCAAAGCCGGCGGATCGTAAGCGATCGTCGTCTCTGACCACTTCTCCTCGGCGATCTCCCGGGCCAGGTTAGCACCACTGAGGGCACCGCAGTAGATACCTAGACCATCGCCAATCCATTCACTGAACAGGCTTATACCGTCATCAGTGACGTTGACACCCTTGATACAGCTGATTCCTCGAGCAAAGGGGAGGATATGTCCATTGATCTGCTTGCAGACGTTGGCAATGAACTGGTGGGGCAGGTTGAAGACGAGAATGGTGGAGTCCTTGACAGCATCACGGATATCAGGGTTGGCGATGATGTTGGAGGGCAGAGCGATGCCTGGTAGATATTTGACGTTCTCGTGATGCTTGTTGATCACCTCTGTAAGCTTCTGGGGCTTGTCGCCGGTGGTTTCGTCATAGTACTTGGAGTCCTTGGTAATCGACACGTCCTCCTCGTAGACCCACATCTGAACATCTTCCTCGAAGAGATCTTTGTTTGCGCGGGTGTTTTCTGCGACAATCTTGGCAATTGTTGAACCCCTGGTTATCGATGTGTGTTAGTTGGACAGCTTAAGCTGATTTGAAGTGAGATAATATGACGAGTGTTCTTACCAATTGCCTGATCCCACAATGGTCACCTTGTGCTTCTTAGTATGTCCGCCCAAGCTCGCCATGTTGCCGAATGTTGCTGAAGAGTAACTGCGTGTGCAAGAGAGTATTCTTTGAGGTTTGGTGAAGATGGTAGAAGAGCGCACGATGAGCGAGCGAAACATACGGGAACTAAATGAACAAGAGCAAAAGTGAAGCAAAACGTGGAAGCTGAAGTAAGGGCGAAGAGCTTTATGACTGAGGGGTATGGGGTGCTCTAGCTGATGTCCGAGGAACTGGTCTAGCTTTCCAGGTTGTTGAACCCTGGAGCAAGCCACAATGACGCATGGCAGAAAAGAAACAACGACACCGCCTACTTCAAGGGGCTAAGCGTCCCATCAAAACCCCATTGATATCCGTGACAATGGAGCTTTCAGTAACTCGTCTTCGGGGACCTTTGGTCGGCCAAGGGGTAGTCTTCACATGCAATCTACGAACAGAGCAATCGACTTTGTTTTATAAATAGTGGCTGCATAGATCAGTTTGAAACAATTATTGATACTGACAACTGTAATTGATCTACAGAAGTGCTAGCTTTATCGTTATGTTTTACTATGCAATAATAGCTGATCTTGCCTTGGTAATTCCAACTCCAGCTCTCATTCACATGGCAGGAAATAATTCAGCATACACTTTTTAAGTGGGATTTCACATGTCTACAAAACTCCAAACAAGGATACAGGGGCAATTCTGCAAAGTCTGGGATCTCCGGGAGACAAGGGGCAATAACGCATGCAGCAGCACAATCCAGGAACAGGACCGAGCCCCGTAAACGACCGCGGGCCGATCCCGGTCGCGTGACGGCACATGTCGAGCTCAAGATCATGAGTTAAGTGAAAGAAAGTAAGTCAAATGATTGATATACTGGCTTGGTATAACTAATACTCACATCATATCACGATATCACTTCCTGCCGAGGATGTATTGTTACATTGCTTCAAAGGCCTCGATCTCCAATCACGCTAACACCCGACTCAACAAGATATTTCCTGCATTCAGGCTTACCCCAACCAACGTGTGATATCATTCCCATCCCTTTTATCCGTCTAAGTACAGTGACATTGGCATGAGTAAGAGTCTGCTCCAACATGGGTGATGTCAATTCAGCTTGATGGTGAATTATCTTTACAATCTGAGTAAGCCCCCTAACAGGCAAATGAATCGCAAACGCTTCGCGTATGTGTGCAACAAGTATGTCCAATCTCCATCCTACACTACTGATGATGGTGTTCTCCATATAACCACGCCCCTTCCACAATCGCCTCAATCAATTTCACTTAACAATGCTGCCTTTTCCTCATCCGCGGATGGATAATGATCAAGCATCTGAGACCAGGACCGCTTTCGTCTGTACGTTTTGCTTTCGTCCTTCTCCTCAGTTCTCTCACCGTCTCCAAAGATAGGTTTATAGAAGTTGTCATACACTATCCAAGTCACGCTGAATATGACTGTCATGGTGACGGCCAGCCATCGAGGCACTCTGCCGCTCTTGTCAGCAAAGACTTTAGACAAAGCCATAACTGTGAGAAAGAAGAAGCCGCTGGAAAATAGTAGCAGAAAAGCTCCTAGTTTCTGTCGCCAGGTCGTGATCGTGTATGGTTGTAGTGAGTGCAGCCAACGCTGATAGCCATCTGGGAGTTCATGTTCCTTGGCTCCATCTTTGATGATATTCAAGTAGCGAGCACTTGCTTGTGCGTAATCGGGCTTTCGCTGAGGACCGATCACAAAGCGATACCACCACTTATCCTTGCGAGGATCATCGGGCAAGTCACTGTCGGGAATCTGTGGCGCAAAAAGTGTCCTCGAGAGAAACGGCTTTGGAATATCGGGGAAAGGCTTTTCTGGGATCGAAACCTTGGGGGCCAAAGGGAGGCATGGCACAACGATCTCTTTGTAGCCTGCTCCACCACCTTCAGTGCGGATGATGGTGCTGTAATCCTCCTCTGTCACCTCATACACCACACCCATGAGACCTTCATGCCACTTCAGCTGTTCTGAGTGCGGCGGCTTCGGAGGATCAAAAGGGGGAATAGGGACATTCGGAGGCAGCTTCGGCTTCTCTGGGAGATTCCTGTAGTCGACATTTGCGAAACATGGTTCGCGATAAGGTATTCCAGGCAGATTGAACTTAAGCTCCAGTGTAGGCACTGAGACGTTCACTTGTGAAATTGGACGGATGCCGCGCACCCCCAAGAATGTCTCGGCAGCAAGATTGGACCCATAAGCGAGATAGAGGTAAGTGTTGGGTGCTGGATGGTCGCGATCGGGGACATGATCCTCGGCAGCTTGCGCTAAGCGTTCTGGCGAAGTACGAGGAATCGAGGCAATCGATGGGTACTTCTTCGGTTCGGGCCGCTTATTGAGAGTATTGAGTTTGCTGAGGACAACGGTAAGAGGACAGTCACTGGCAGCATCGCCGTTGGCGGCAATCTGATTCGACATGACGTCTAGGGTGAGGCGCTTGGCTGTCAGCTTACGGGGGAGTGATAGGCTGTTGCGCAGGTGCTTTAGGGTCTCTGTGCCTGTCAGATGATCGTAAAACGTATAAAACGATGGAAAGAATGTATTAACAAAAATGGCGATCAACTCATGATGTTCATGGAGATTCAAAATTGTTTAAAGAGATGCGACAGGACGGGTCATAGATCATAGCGGAGCGGAGATGGTGGACTTCTAACACCCCCACCGAAAACTGCTGAATAATGCATGGTGCCCATGCATGCTCCGGGCGACAGTCCGTCCCGAAGTCCGCGTTACGCGCTGTAATCCCGGACCGTCGGGCTTGAGTAAAATTGGAGCAGTTGAGATTACCAAGCGATGTCCGATCCAACGGTTCTCAGATCTATCTGAATTCCGCCGTCGAATCATTATGGAGCTTTCTTCCCCAGATCCCGCTCTTATCTTACACGATAAGTTAGCCAGTCTGTCAGGGTAGTGATCGCAGACTTAATTATCTGCGGCTCGTAAGTTATTCCAAGGCAATCTGTAGAAGGCAGAGGCTGGCTGGCCTGCTTTCCTTTTGCATTTGATGCGAGTC
Source organism: Fusarium sarcochroum (assembly GCA_013266185.1). Taxonomy (NCBI): domain Eukaryota; kingdom Fungi; phylum Ascomycota; class Sordariomycetes; order Hypocreales; family Nectriaceae; genus Fusarium; species Fusarium sarcochroum. The sequence continues at coordinate 65,784 of JABEXW010000940.1, forward strand.
TGCCCCTAGGTAGTTGGGAGCAAGGCAGGAGACGGAAAAGAACAAGAAGCCAGCAGGCCCGGGCATTGCGTTTGTAAGTACCTGAGGCCCTTGCATACTCAAGACCTAGGATGGTCAATCTTAGGTACCTAGCTCCCGTCAACAAGGTGATGTTTGTTTGTTCTCCTTACCTTCGTTCGAACAGGTTTCGTACCTCAGGCGTTTGGAGGCTGCTTGCACGGGCGGGCGGGCACTTGCAGTGTCAAACGGGCAGGCGGCAGTCATCCTTAGGCTTTCTGGGTGCCCCTTCCTGTTAGTCGCTGCTCCTGCCCGTTCTGTCTCGATGTGATGCCCTTTGCTAACACGACAACACAATTGAAAAAATATTTCTTCATACAAGACCCAGCTTTTTTCTCTTTCGTGATCCAAGTTCTATTCATTGATACTTCGCCCGAGCCAAGCAATCCTTCTCGCTCACTCCCTTTCTGCTATCGCCTATAGCAAGGCCATCGCCTATGGTGCGACCTCAAGTCAGATCCCGCCCAATCTTATGCGAGGACTGTGAGTGAGAAACGCCCGCCAGCAGTGTTGCGCCTACTGACAACCATTACGAAGAGTACGCTGTCATGGCGCCGCGAAAAGGTGGCAAATCTAGCCAGCGTGGGAAGCTTAGGCGGCAGCCCACGCAGTTCGGGGAACTTGAGACTACCCCAACGAGCCGTCACTTACAGTCTTCGAGGAGAGTGCAGCCTCACTCAACATTGGCATTACCAAACCAGGACGACAATTCACCGGGAGCCTCCAACGCAGGCCAGATAAAGCCGCGACCATCGGCAGATGAATTTGAGGATGAAGTTGATGACGTTGATCTGATTGAGTTGGACGCAGCTGGTGAAGCCGTGCCATCCGCTCAACCTGGACAAGACTTTGCATGGTCTGATTCTGCATTCTCGACTCGCCGAAGTACACCTGTTCAGGACGACGAAGGACAGGCTTTGTTCGAGGATCAAGAGTCGATTCCTGATGCATTCTCCAGCCAAAAGTCGGGCCCAGGAAAGCTTCCCAATACCCAGCCGCTTCCATCACAACCCCTCCCAGGATTTCCAGCGAACCCGGCAAATCAGGAAGTGACCGCAGTCGACTTTTCAGAGACAGCTTCGACCGCGAGACGAAGTTCGCCTTACTTTTCGCAAGCCGCGGCCTCTCAAGCTGCCGTTGAGGAGAGGTGGGAGTTTGAGTTTGAGGAGCACAATCCCTTGAGTCTGCTCCCTAGCACGATTCCCGACTCACTGCAGTTTCCTGAAATGGCGCCGTTTCCACAGGGCGAGCCCATGAAACACCTGCCAGAGGACGAGCTATATGATGCCACACCCCCCAGGTCGAGTGCTGATGATGGTCCAGTTGCTCCTCTGCCTAAGAACCCTGAAGTTACCAGCGACGTTTCAAAGCAACCACAGCATGAAGAGGGACCTAATGTTAAACGGACTTCGGACACAAAGAGGGGACCGAAAAAATCTTCGAAGGCCAGTAAAGATTCACTTTCACGGTTTCTACGAGATGAAGTTGGATCAGTAGGAGATGCTGAGGTGCCGCCGTCTTCTTCCCGCGAGAAAAATACAGCAAAACGCCGAAAACCGGACAAGAGGGTTCATGTATTACAAGATGCATCGGAAGACGCACATGATTCCCCATCGACGGAGAACCCCGAAGTAACAGAGTCAGGGGCAAAAGTAAAGAGGCGCAGGCAAAGAGCGAAACCAGCACTTCAGTTCGACGATGCGACGCAACAAATAAAAGAGGTTCAACAACGCAAGACGGTGAACGAGCCTGCTCACATGCCTATTGTGAGCAATTTGAAGAGGTCACATGCTGCTGCGGTCTCTCCTGTCGCGAGTGCAAAGAAGGTGACCCCTAAGCCCAAGCGAAGAGTTGCACCAAAGCCCGTCCAGCAAGCTACACGCAAGTCGACTTTGAGGAGTGCATTACCTCAGGAGAATCTTGATACAGCTGCAGAAGAGGAAAACCATACGCCCCCCATTGCCCTCGAAGTGGAAGTGGCTGCAAACCCTTCGCCCTTGGTCGATAAGGGGACAGCGGCCACAGCGATGAAAAAGGAGAAGGTGTCTGAATTGGAAGCTCCGGCCAGTCAAAAGAGTATTAAAGCTAAGAACGAAACTCAGGGGTCGACAGAGGATCCTATTGTGGTCTCCAGCGACCCTGACAGTTCCTGGTTATCTGAAGACGATGGCCCTCTCCCGATTGAGATCTCTCGACCAACAAAGATCACTCATCCAGCACAGCGAGAATTGCTTGTTGACCCAAACATACGCCCCGCGGAGCCATCTGATCCTGTCCAGTTTGAGGAAGAACAACCTGTCCAAGTTCAGCCACAGAACCCAGTGGCTTCTCGCCCCTCACGCCGGCCGAGAGAACAAGCTAACATAAAGGACAAAGCTATATCTGTTGCAGCTGACCCTAAGAAGCCTGTCGGGGCACCTGCTGAAAAGGTTAGGCACCAGCCGGTTCGAATAGGGCCCAGGGAGGTACTATCAGCTCGTGATGCAAATATCCTCTCTAGGCGAAATGCTCGCCAGGCGGAAGCCCCGAAAAGAACAGCCTCGGCGATAGCCCCGGAAATTGATACCCAGCCTCCTCGCAAGATGAGTAAAGTCTCTCGAAGGTTCAGTGTCAGTCAAGCAGGTAGCCCTGTGCCAGTTGAGACAGCCCAGACTCGCCTGGTCGATGAACCAAGTCCCCGCGTAATCGAAAACGTTGAGCATGCCAATATCTCCGAGAGTAGCAAGCGGGGATCTGGACCTAGGAGGTCCCAACGCCTTCGAAAACTTGTGGATTAGGGATCTTCATATCTTGAAGGCAGCGACTTGCAACAGGAGTATCTCTCGAGCCTGGCAGCGGCGGAGTCCAATCCGGACAAGACTAGAGTCGCACTCAAGGCAAAGCCGCAGAAGCAAGAGAAAGCCAAAGAAGTACATCCTGAATCTGATCTCAATGCAAGCGCCCAAGATCTACATGCTCAGATTCTGGCATCACTACAAGGGCATGATGAGGCATCTACTGAGGTCCAAAATGGAGTGGAACATGACAAGACGCACCCAAATAAAGAGACCAACAGGCAAACACGCCCTGGAGGACCGAGTGAAGAGATGGGAGATAAACTTCATGGCCTTGTCGAGGTAAGATTCCTCGCTATGAGGATGTTTTATGCTAATATGCTGCCTAGACGATGTTGGGTCATCTTCGGACTAAGGAAGCGACTGCCTACCGTGGGGCAGATGCCTATCGTAAGAACGGCATCAATTGCGTGGACAAAATCGAACGAAAATACGTCCAGGAGAGGGAGGCGCTAGTCAACACGTGTAAGAAAGATGGTGATAGGTTCGTTCGGAGTGCGCGCGAAGCGAAGGCCGCGCTTGACGACCGCGGAAAGTTGCGAAACGAGGCGATGCATCAACTGGAGGAGACGACAGCAAGACGTCGCCAGTTATTCCAACAAGCGACCACAAGCTTACGGGCACTCCATGGGCGATTGATGAAGTCCACCTAGCAAGCTACGAGGACAAGTGATAACTATTCTACAGCATTTTGAGATCTCGATTGAAAGTGATGGGACAATGTGCCTGGAGTTAGGGCGGGTTCACCACACATGGCGGGTACAGTAATGGAGCTGAGAAAATCAGGGTTCAATGACGGCAAGGATTCAAAAAAGGTTGATTGATGGGTCAGTTTCATGTTCGTCAAGGTGATAGGCGATTTAGGCTTGGCAGATTGTTGTCATTGCACGCAGTGGTTTCGAGGTGAAATTGATAGTATTCTTTTTTGAGAAGTGATGTTCTCGCGATGATGATGCTCGTTGATCACATTTACAGACTTTGGGCAAGCTGTGGAGCAATCATGGGTTGATCAAGATGGAGTTGAGAAGTTGGAGCCTGTCCAAGGTTTGGGACTGGTTGCGCGGATGGATGGGATGGTGAACCGAGAAGAGGGGGATTTGATCTTCTCTTCGATGAGACTAAACTCGATCTGGCAGGCATCGCAGGCTGTTAGGAGGGTGAAAGAATCCGTGGCGGTTAATGGCGAAATGTAAGCGTGAGAATAGATGAAGGGTTCAGATATGGATTATATGATATAACCATGGAAGAGCCAAAGAGCTCTTCAATCCAGTGCCGATTTTACAGTAATTTATTATATGGTATGATAAAAGAGGCCGTGACGATTAAAAATACCTGCCTAGTTGATTATTCTTTCAGCCGCGTGGTTGGTGATGTAGCTCCTGGAGTTTCGAGTCCGGGAGGCGTTGATGGGCGGCGCGATAACGAAGTTGGGAATGGATGCGATGACGCTGTTGGTTTAGGTGACGTAGTAAGTTTGTGGCGCGGATGGGCAGGTGGTTGAACAAAAAACCGGGACATCTACTAAACTTAGGATAGGCTATCATAATAATCAGAGCATACTTTCGGCATATTTGGGCAATATTCTAGACTAAATACCTAAAATATTTTGTCATACCTTACCTAACATTGGGTGGATGTCTCGATTATTTGCTGGACCGCCTGCGACGTCATTCCCAAGCCCGAGATGGGCGACGTCTCATCAAGGCTATGCATCATATAAGAGCCCAGGGACGAAACTAATCGATGAAGCTAATAGTTCTAATATAAGATAATTCCCATCTCGGTTCATTCCCTATTATCTTGATTGAAAGCCAATGTTAAAACTTATTAATTAGCTTTGGCCATCCATCCTCCCATCTCCACGACTACGTTTCAACGTTTCATATCGCAAGGACCCATCCATCTGCAGCGAAGACCCCTACTTTTTTAATCCTACTCAATCTTTCTGCTACAACTTGAAACCTGAGTGGCACGATGGGTTCTGACGAAGCGGGGCATATCTCAACGCAAGGGTACGTGAGACGAGATGGTGCATTTGGATGTTTCGTTTGTGTCTTTCCTGTTTGATTGTTTCTTTGTTTGAAGACGAGTGTCTTTGGTGGTACGTCGTCTGGTCTCAGTCGAACCTGTTTGTTCATGCATTCCCTCTCCCTTCCGTCACGAGGACCTTTCCCCAACCTCTTCATCCCGTCATATGACTTGTTCGCCGTCTTGGCCGGTTGAGTCACAGTCATATTTGAGCACATACATACAGGCTGCAGAGTGCAGACCACCTATTCAGAGTCCATAGCACCTCATTCATTCACTCAGACCTCTTACAGCAGGGGGTCGGGGGCCTCGTAGGCACCAAGTGACGCTAGCACTCAGTGCCGCTTCATGCGTCCTAAGCCTCCGTCCGGCTTTGCCCCGCCTCCACTTCCACTGTTCAGTCGTCGCGGGCTGAGTCTCCCGTCGGACGCGCTTCCATTCTCCCACTGCCCTCCCGCTCCAGTTTTTTTTCCCTTCTCACCTCTTCACTTTTTACCTTCTATTCCATTTTTCCGTGTCGCACGAGCATCAGAAATATCTGAAAGTCTCAATTATACCACACTCGGGATCAACTCAAGTTTCAGAGTCAAAGTGTATGGATTCCCTTATTCTTTTCGTCGCTAGTTGTTGACCCCGCTTGTATTCCTCTCTATCATCTTGTTAATCACTTACACTGCCGTTTTCTGCGTTTGCCGCTCTGCACCTTCACACTCTCTTTCTTCTTCCGTTTACACTTTCATCCCGCTTCACGACCGGCGGTCCTCAATTCCTCCACTGCGCTATCATCTTTTGCGCTTCCAACTTTCTTTTCCAATTATCCTCTAACATTCGCCTCTTTGTAGCCGCCTGCACGGTTTATTCAAGTTTCGGAGTCGCCGATCACGACCAGGCAGCTCAAGCTCGGCTGACACCTCGGCCTCAACCTTAACTGCCAACTCCGAGTACGATACCACACCTGCAGATTCGACTTTCTCTCCCGAGGCTTCACCCCGATCATCAACTTCATCCACATCATCTACATCCTCTGCAAACACAAAACAACACAGGATGCCGTTTCGTCAGAGGATGGCCCGCCACTTTGGCGATTCGGTATGTGCAACCCCGCATTCACCATGTGCACATGCCTATCAATGATGCCTATCATTGAGACGCGCATGAACTGTAACATGGAATGCGACTTGTCGAAGTGGCGTTGACGCTGACGCCGTTAATAATAGCTTTCTCCCGAGAAACCCTACCTCAGTTACTACGATGTTCTCTTGACAGCTGAAGACATCAAGGCGCTCAAGCATGACTGGTTAACCGACAACAACATTGCTTTCTGGGAAGAATACCTCGAGCGCGAAACTCTCCCTCGGTATCCCCAAGCTCGCATCATTCTCCTCCGCCCTAGCATGACATTCCTTCTCATGAAGGAACCCGATATGCGATCTGTCCAGTCCGCCCTTCCCGATTTCTCAAAGGTCACCCATATCTTCCTACCTATCAACGACAATCGTAATGTGAGTGTCGCTGAGGGTGGTAGCCATTGGTCGCTGCTCTTGGTTTCCACATTGGATGGGGTGGCCTTCCATTACGACTCACTTGGCGGCGCCAACTACTCCGAGGCCAACGTTGCTACTCGCAAGCTTGCGACAATCCTGGGGAAACCCCTGCGATTCATCAACCTTGAGGATTGCCCCCAACAAGAGAACGGTAGCGACTGCGGTGTATTCGTCTGCTTGCTGATGCGCCATCTGCTTGTCAAGCGCCTTCTCTGCGCTAATGCCCGCGAGAAGGTATCGATGAGTATGGGTGGTAAGATGGTTGACAGCTATGGTGGACGCAAAGAGATGATGCGAATTATCGAAAACCTCCGCAAGGAGGGTGAGCGAAGGCGATCGTGAGTGTCCCAAATTGTGAGCTGCAAGACGTATCTAATAATCAAGATAGGAGAAGCGCCAGCCCATATTCGAACAAGACACCGCCGCGGATCGAATAGAGAACGGACTGCTACGGCTCTTGCGAAGAATTCGAGGAACTCCTGAGAAATATTATGGAAGCACAGTCCGCAAAGCCGAATGAACGTCAAGCGACTACCGACGCAAAAGGGTCAAAAGGACGTTCAATCAACCAAAACGGGGGAACAAGCCCCAACGGCCAAGGTACTACTCGTCCTGCCAACAAGTCTTTGCCTCCTTGGTCTGGGATGAGTGCTTTTGTGCGTCCTAAACAGGGCCAAACACGATCTAATACACCTTCGCCCCTTGGACCCAAAGTATGCAAAGCCGATCGGGTTAGCAAACAGCCCCGGATCCAATCAAGTCCTCCAACTCCCGTTAAAATCCGGGGTAAGCGGCAGTCCAAACCCACCTCGACTTTGACTACTCAGAGTCGCAAGGTGATTCGAACACGCTGATACATTTGTTCCACCACTGTAATGAAATTCACGAGGGATGCGTCACGGTCGATTGGTTTTATTCTACTATTTCAGCTTCAGCTCCTGCGAGAAGATGTTTTTGGCGTTGGCGGCAGCGAGAGCGATGCGATACATGTGGATGTGGCCATCATGTAATGGACGAGGATGGCTGCGCGCGAGTATGTCTTTTATTGGCTTCTGAATGATTTTCCCAAATATCAAGTAATGCAAGGGAATTGCGAGTTAGCGATTGAGGCGTTGGTTAGGATATCGGAAAAAAGACATGCAGCATCGAGTGCATTAGCATAGCCTATGAAGAATAATTGTATGTTTCTTGATAAAAATATTTCTTTCAAGATGATTGTCGATAATGTCGGTGACTTTTCTATTGATTTGATATCTGGAATTGTAAGTCCTAACTCCACAAACGCCTGAACATGATTCAACCTCATGACGACAGTCTATCTACCGCCTTTTTAACATTGGCTCCTGGGTCATGAGCCCGCCCATACGTTGGTATCTTTTAAACCTCTCTTAAGACCTCCAAATGCTCGTCCACTCAGTCCTTTCCAGCAAAAGCCGGGTTCTGCTCCATTGTCGAAGAGATATATCCTCTCAATGCTGCCCATCGGTTTGCAGTTGGCGCCGGGGCAGCAGGCTTAGCTTCAGCCGCATTATCCATACCCTCGTCGCCATCGTCGTCCTCATCTTCATCCTGGGGCACTCCAGCAGGTTTCTGCGTCTCCTTCTGCGCCGTCAACCTCGCCATACTAACGCCAAACCTCTCCATCTCACCCTTGACAACCCTCTCTTTCCTCTTCAGCGCACCCTTCTTGCTCTTCAGACTCTTGTGACGGATCTTGCCCTGCTGCTCAGCATCGCCTTCTTCTAGCTCGGGAAGCGCGTCGGCGAGACTATCGAGGGTGGCGGCGAGCTTCTTGGATGGACGACGGCGCTTGGCGGACTTTTCGATGCGAGAGGTGGTGGCGATGCGGGAGACGAAGGAGGAGTGCTTGATGAGTCGCTTATCGCGCTTGCTGGAGAGGAAGGAGTCTGTGACGGCGGCGTCGTCACGGAAGACTTTTGCGGGTGTGAGAGGGTGGATTTGGCCGGTTATGCGCTGGTGGCGGAGGGTACGCGCGGAGGGCTTTTTGAGACCTGGTGGTTGAGGAGCCTGTGGATATTAATATGATTGTAGAGAGATAAAGGGTAATTGGGGGTTTAAATACCATTTTTGTGTTGGGTGGAGAGGTTGTGAATGTTGTAAGTGTCGAAATGGCGATGGTAGGATTTGGTGTTGCGAGAAGTTTGGAGACATTTTCGGTGAGTGGCGGCTCACCGAGATTGGTGGGGTACACCGGGACGCTAATGGAGGGGCACTGAATGCTGCTAAATGACATGAATACCTAGAACAAGATACCATAGGTGGTTGGCATAGGTAATTACGAAACCAAAGTGGGAAGATAATTATAAAAAGCATCCTATATAAGTCGTAAGACTAAAATGATAATACTGTTCCTCGGAAATGCCTGGTGTCGGACGAGTCTTGTTCAGTTCGTAGTGGGGTATAAAAGTACCGTAAGGTGATGCCCTCTCGTGACTTGAACTTAACATCTCACCTTCTCTTCACATCATCTTCTCGAACTGAGTTTCATTCTGTAATGATGGATAGTATCGACAATCTACGCAGAGAGATCGCAAAGCGGGAGGTTGAACTCGCAGACCTTCGATCTCAACTGGCTGCCGCTGAGTCTGAGGCTCGTGAGAGCAAGGAAGCTTGGAAATGGCCTCTTGATACACACGAGTATGAGAGGTATAGCAGACAAATGATTGTTCCCAATTTTGGACTCCAAGGTTAGTATCGCTGAAGATCTATCATTCAACATGCTGACACTATAAAAGGCCAGTTACGTTTGAGAAAGGCCAAAGTGCTCCTGGTTGGCGCCGGAGGTCTAGGATGTCCCGCCGCAGCATATCTGGCTGGCTCAGGTGTTGGAACGATGGGCCTTGTTGATGGAGACGAGGTTGAAGTCTCAAATTTGCACCGCCAAGTCGCGCATGCGACAGGACGAGTAGGCATGAGTAAGGTGCAGAGCGCAATCACCTTTCTTAAAGAGTAAGATCCTTTATAATGGATCGTGTGTTCTTAGACTGACTAGTGAAGGCTCAACCCTACGATAACTTACAACGCGCATAACACTCATCTAACACCTCAGAACGCCCAAGACATTGTGTCAGGTTATGATCTTGTCCTTGATTGTACTGATCATCCTACTTCTCGCTATCTCATCTCCGATATCTGCGTTCTCTTGTCGAAACCTCTTGTATCGGCATCCGCATTTCAAACTTCCGGTCAACTGATTGTTCTCAACAACCCCCCTGGTAAAGGACCCTGCTATCGTTGTATATTCCCTACTCCACCGCCCCCAGACAGTGTAGTTGGATGCGGCGAGGGTGGTATTATTGGGCCTATCGTCGGTACAATGGGCGTTTTGCAAGCCCTTGAAGCGATCAAGTTGATTACAAGGGGTGATCTGGAGACTCATGATAGAGAGGCCAAGACACCGATGTTGCTGCTCTTCACCGGTACAGCTGATACCCCTTTCCGATCCGTAAGGATGAGAGGTAGAAGAAAGACTTGTCTGGCGTGTGGTGATGAGAATGGATTGACACTGAATGAGTTGAAGACGTCGATGGATTATGTGCAGTTCTGCGGCGTCAAACAGCCTGTTCGGCTGTTGAAGCCCGAAGAGCGAATAACGGCAAAGGAGTATGAGACACTCTCCAAGTCAGAAGGCAAGGATCTCTTGCTAGTGGATGTTCGAGAGAAGGAACATTTTGATCTATGCAACATTTCAGGGTCGGTCAATATTCCTATCAGTCGTTTCATGAGCGTTCGCGGTGAATCTACGCCTGAAGGCTGGCCAAGCGAGCTGCCTCCATCGACGCCTATATACGTCGTCTGCCGGATAGGAAACGATTCGCAGATTGCGGCACAGAAGCTCAAAGACCTGGGATTGGGGAATAATGGAGAGCGATTCATCGGTGATATTCTGGGTGGTATAAAATCGTGGAAGGATACTGTCGATCCAACCGTGCCCTTCATATAGAAATTCTTTATACAGACGGCGAAAAAGACACTATAATAAACAGGAAAGGGGGATGGTCGTATTGGATAAGAGATTTTAATGATATACATACAACGCCCGTGTTAATCCGGGCTGCAACACCAAGGGCAATCCATCCCTGCCCATCAGCTGCGCCATTACATACATTTTTTGCCAAGGAGAGTCAACAGTGATTTGTGGACTTGAATTCAGAGATGTTTTATACAAAGTTGGCAGTCTTCTTTTTGTTGAAGGCCTTTTGGTCTTTCAGCCATTGGCGGTAGCCGGCCACGCTTGAGATCTTCTCACCGTAAAAGTCAGGAACTGCGTCACGTTAGTACTCAATCAATTGACACATCATCAAAAGTTTTATCTTACCAGGGTTGTTGGCGCTCGAGTTGGTGGGGTCAACTCGGTGCTTCTTGATGCGCTCAAAGAATTGGCCCTCCTTCTGTGTTATCTGCTTCTTCCATTTGCGGTTCAGGGCGTAAAACACCTGGTTACCGACGCTGGGACCGCTCAACCAACCAAGACCAGAGAAGGCGAGCGTCATGATGCCCAGCGTCATGAACGGGTCGAGAGGGATCTGAGAGATAACGGGCTCTGCCAAACCAGTTGACAGAAACACCGCACCAGCACCACCGGCAAATATTCCATTCGTGATAGAAAAGACAAGCTGGAATCGGCGGCGCTTCACACGGAGCTTGAAGAAGCTGTTCCAATCCAGAGGAGGTAGACCGGTGCTGGTCTGTCCGGGCGCAGCGCTGATAGGTTGCTGAGGCTGCTCGGCAGGAGCTGGCTTATCCGACAAAGCTCGGGCGAAAGTCTTGGGAATCGAAACGGCGGAGGCGAGGCATTGCTGTCGAAGAGGAGATCGCGAGAGACATGAAGTGGGACGAGCGGCCGAGATGGTCGAGAAGGGAGCTTTCGGTGATGAGCGCACGAGACCCGTTGCGGGCATGCGCAAGACGAATGTCTTGAGCGGAGAAGCCATGATTAGATGTGACGAGGCGGAATTGACAAAGTTAAAAAAAAGTTAATTGAGGTTGCTGCAAAAAAATGGACGGAGTGGAGATTTGGGATGTCGTCGTTGTGCCGGCCGGTTATTTTGGCGTGACGTGGGGGATGCTGAAGCAAGCTCGGTCGGTAGAGCTGTGTTCGTGATCTCATGGCGGGTGGAAGAAAAGTTTGGCGCGGTTTTAGACGCGATTAAGCGCTGCCGCGCTAAGAGCTCGGTCGGGGAAGCTATAGCCCCGGGTACACCCTAAATAGTAAGGCTATATAGCTTATAGTAGAAGGAAATTTATTATAACTGAATTATAGCTTTTTAGATCTTAATAATAGCTTATAGGTCTATAAAGCTTTAAAACCCTATAGTTATTATAGTAATACTTGAAATATTATTACTTTTTTTTATTAAATGTGTTTAATATTCTTAT
>JABEXW010000941.1:0-36378 GCA_013266185.1 Fusarium sarcochroum
TAGGTTAGAGTCTCGCGTCTCATATTTTATCCCCAGGCTGCTCCTTATCCCTGACGATGCTTTTAGGCACTTTTGTAAATCCATACTTGAAACCCTGAAAACAAGTCTTGGCTTCAGAGTCCTTGCGCTAATTATCTTTGGCAGATCCCAATGATCGACGCTTATATGGAGCGACAGTGGAATGACAGGACAAGGTCTCTGTAACCCTGTTAAGTAAGACCTGTTGAATCAAAATGTCACTTGAGTCAATTTAGTAGGCAAGTCATTTAAGGATTGTCGTTGGAATAAACTTTATTACCTTGCGACGACTTATTGCAATGGCACGCAGAAGTATGAAGTTCACAGTAGACAAGACACTATTGTCGACAATAACCATTGTGATTGTTGATTATGTACTCTCTCTATCCAGGTTATCAACTAACCCATTAAAATCGCTAATGCAGTGTAAAAACATATCTACAAAATCCAAACACTCTCTTCCTCTAGTTCTGCAACTGTATGTCTAATGTATTTCAACACTTAAGAAGTGTAGAGGCAGCCAACGGGCTTCTTGATCTCAGCAGTGCGAGCAGAGAAGCCAAGGCAGTTCTTGTTGCCACCGGGGTTGGAGACACCGGCCGAAGCCCAGACGGAGTAAGAGCCGCCAGACTTCTTGCTGTTGGGGCAGGCAATGAAGCCATTTCCACCGAAGGTGAGGTTGCCGTCCTTGTCGATCTTCCAGCCCTTGCGCTCGGCGTTCTTGGGAGCAGGCTCAGCACCAGTGGTGTAGCCAATGATGCCCTGGCCCATGCCGGAGCGGTCGACGTAGAGCTGCTGGGGAGGGTTGTCGGTCTTGTAGAGGTAGAGCTCGCCATCGACGAGGTTGAAGGTGGCCTGGTTCTCCTTCTTGCCGGCGTCGCAGCTGGCGCCCTGGCTCTTGACGTTGAGAGAGAGGTGGCTCTTGGTGGCCTGGAGACCGGCGAAGTGGATCTCGCTAGCGGAGCGGAGGGCGAGAGCCTCAAACTTGGTGGACTTCTGAGGAGCGGCAGAGACGATGCCAGCGGCGAGGAGGGGAGTGAGGAGGATAGCCTTGACCTGCATTTTGGTGGTTGATGGTGGTGGTGTTTGGAAAAAGGTTGTTAAGTTGGGAAGTGTTGAGAGAGTTGTAGTTGAAGCTGAGTGTTGAAGATGAGAGTGAGTGATGAGTGATGAGATGATTGGAAAGGCATCGCGACCATGGTCTTATATAGACATGAATGCCCAGCGTTGATCTTCATCTCGCATCGTCATAGCTGAGGATCGTCTTCGGTAGTTGCCTCATAACGGCATGATGCCCCAGTCCGAAGCGTCCGCGGGGGAGGCTGAGGCGATGCCCGCCTCGCGGAGAATACGAGATGGGTCCAAACGGACCAAACCTAAGCACCTAAATCAGCCAGGGAGAACTCAGGAGACCCTAGCCAAAGCCATAGCTCCCTGCAGCTTTCCGATACCCGTTGGATTAACCCTTTTCTTGCATTGACATAGCGAAAAAATTGACAGCGGTCAAGCCGAGTCACCCAGGTCTAGACCCTGGAACGTCGGCAAACTTTGGATGGAAAGCAGCTAAAATTGGAGGCTCATGCCAACGCTAACAACGGGTCCAGCCAGCCCCAGATATCGAGGGAGCTATTATTAGCAAGCTCCAGACTTTTCTAGAACCGATATTTACTGCCGCGGTTCCAGGAATCTCCCGTATTTGGCATTCCAAGAGCTACAGACGTCATAGCCTACGATTTCTTTTGGAGCTATGACAGGAAACCGATCGTGCCCAGCTTTTTAGTCGGGTCAAGTTGGGTTAGTATTGTTTCTTTCTGAGCCTTTGCCACGAATGGATCCCCTCGTAAATGCACAGTCTAGAGAGCCTCTAATTCATGCAGAGACACGTTTGCCACGACCGATAATTCACGGTGCAATGCTGCTGGCATCGGCTGATGGGCCGAGTTCCGCATTGTCAATATTTCGGAATTGTTCCCCCAATGGGCATTTTACCAAAAATAATACTACCAATATTAAGGGTCCAGGTTAGGCAGTATCCTTATGTCATGGTCGCACGTGCGCTGAGGTCATCCAATATGCTAGGACCAATGCGTTGTCTCATCTTGACTGGCTATACGAAGAAATGCAACAACAGCCCGTGGCTCAGGCTCTCAGTGGGAAATGTTGAGAATAACGGGGAATTACAGGCCTGGTTTAAAGTTACATGTATTCAAGGAATAATTCAACAGACAAGGACAAGGACATTGATGGTGGGTCACCAGTTTCAGCTTTAGTGCTCCGGAAGAACCAAATTTGACAAATCAGCAAACGAGTATCCCTGAGCTGTGGTGTTTTATGAACAATTCCAAGCACATGATCTGCATAACTCAAGTACATTGGTTGAAAGAATACGGGAGAACTATTGTCGATCAACCCGTATTCAAAGACAAAAAAACTACATGACGTCTGGATCGTGTGATACCATGAATTGCTGCATTTCTCCTGAAATGCCTTAACTCTTTTAATATTCATAGGACTTTAATATTTACAATTGTCTATCTAGTTCCCCCGAAATATTTGTTGTTGTGGCTAGTGTTGGCTCTAGCTTTAGACAAGTGTTGGTCCGGCAACACTTTGACGTGACCCGGCGCTTGTTTTTGACCACATGATGAAATGTCATAGTTGTATGTAATTTTAGTACCTAGTTTGAGCTTGTTGGAATGACTTCGTTTGCAAAAACATCAAATCAAGATCAAAAATGCTGTACTCGAGGATAGGACACACGAGCATGAGAACTTTCCGCCTGAGTGCACTCCAATCGATCGTCTCGACGGAGTGTCGCGCCCAAAGCACGGCCAAAAGTACGAGACAGATCTGCTCACAGCAATCTCATACGAATACTACATCAGTCCGGCAAACTATGTACAAAACTATCAAAGTCACCAACGAGGAAGACATTGAGAGGCTGTACCCCCTCCTTCTCTCGTATGTCGCCGAACCGGCAAAAGCGAGCTCCCTGCGTGAAGTCATTATTGATACATCCGCCTGGCCAAGCTTCTACTCCTGTTTTTATGACGAAGTTGATCCAATGTTACCTCGTAAAGGGGCGGAAGAACTAGACAGAAAGCGCGCCAATCGTCAAGTAGACCACGACACACACTCTTCTCTGGAAAAGCATGTCTATTCTCTCGGCCTTGGAAACTATCTAACTGGTCAGCTCACTGAGGCTTTGGTATGGAAAAAGCAACATTGGATGGGCCAAGTCTCGGACAATGCAAGGGACTTTGACGATTATGAGCGCAGGTTTGCTGCCGCTGCGGTCGTCATTCTATTGTCTCTTTGTAAAAGCCTATCGACTATACGTATAGCCGATTTCCCTTCGCTCGTAGGAGAATACCTGCTCAGAAACAACTATGGTCAAGTAGAAACCCTAGGACTACAACAACTCAAGACAGTCGAATTCATCAAGTCAATCCCGTTTGATGATAGAAACTATGAGAACGTCGACTTCCTCGAGTACTTTAGATACTTTGGCAGACTACCAGCGATGGAAACCTTGATGATGGAGGGCGTCACGGAATACGAGATTGGGGGTCTAGTATCTCCAGGCACCTCCAACATTAAAAGCATCCACCTCGGCCATGTTGATATTTCGGGCTCGACATTGGGTATGGTCATCCGGGCACCCAAAGCCCTTGAAGAATTCAAAATCTCAATAGGTGGTTTGTGGCAGATGCAACCAGGGCGTTTTAGCATATGGCCCAAGACTCTTGGGAAGTGTTTGCTGAAACATAGACATACTTTGAAGGTGCTTGAGTTGGATATCTCGGACTTTGATTACAGGGAAGTCAGCAGTTGGGAAGATGATTCGTTGGAAGAACTCGAGCAGAAGGGCGACGAATACTACCAGCTTGACAAAGCATCAAGTAGTTTTCCCTTCTGGCTGAAAGACGTACCTGACGATCGCCCCTACGGATCCACCATCGGTTCTTTATACGACTTTAGCGTTTTGACTCACCTCAGCATCAGTTTGACCGCTCTACTCGGTTCATTGTCCGAGTTTCAAGAGCCCCCGTTCAGACTTGCAAATGCTCTGCCTCCTAACCTGGAGTATCTTTGTCTTTACGGCTATGTCAAAGGGGAGGATGAGGAAGTTGATGACCACATTGAAGAGCTCATGCAACACAAGAGAGAGTGTCTTCCCCGTCTGGTGGAGATCCAGGGAGTAGACAAAACAATTATGGGTGTCTCAAACACTTACACAGGCGATGATGATCAGAAGGACGAAAATGATCTTTGGCAGTGGCCGAAGAGAAATTTGACGTGGATTGAAGCTTAAGATCACACATACCACATTTTATATGAAATTTTGACCGAGTCATAGCAGAGAGACGTCCAGTCGTCTGACTCGATGACACGCACGGCATTTCCAGGAACCTCCCGCCTGCAATCCCACGTCTTCCAGCCCCCTTTTCATGTGATGCCATATGCCTTTCGGATGACTTGCTAGAGTTATCTAGATTTAACACCCATATTTTGTCTGTGTGGATTCTCACTATTCCCGAAATTTCGTATATCAATACCGTTACTCAGTATAGGGTTAATTATCTTCCATTATCAACACCCTAGATGAACGAGTATTTTGTATTTAGCGTGAAGTGGACATGGCGATAGTTCATCGGAGCTAATCTATCCTGATTGGGCATATGCGTAAGCGCGGATTGACTCCTCCCAACCCCTAGCTGCTTACTCGTCTATTCATCCCTCCACTCTCAACGTTGGCTATCTATTCATCATACACAGAGCCCATGATTGGGCATGAAAACGAACTCAAACACTATTGGCCGAATCTTTCACTCGCGGTCAAAAACTCAAGATGACAGCATTTTCATCCATCCCCTCCTACGTCCTCGGCGGCGCCTGCGTCAGCCGTGGCATAATGGCCATCCTCTCCCCACGAAAAGAATACAGTCACATGGGCCTCCCACTTGAACCTCCCAAACTAGCCCAAGACAGCGGCGCTGTATCACCGCTCATGTATTTCAAAGGCCTTCGTGAGATTTCATACGGCTTGACGTTGATGGCGTTGCAATGGCAGGGCAACGAGAGCGCCGTGACGACCTTTTCGGCGATTCTGTCAGGTGTAAGGATTGGTGATGGGTTAGTTGTTTGGATGAACGGAGGAGATGAGCTAAGATGGAAAGCAGCGGGACATTGGATTACTGGCGTTGGTTTTGTGGGATGGGTGGTATGGAGATGGAGTTACTAGGGATGTCAGACATAGGCAGTTGGGTTGACTGAAGGTGAGGAATGAAGATATACTGATACTAACTACTTATGACCATTTCAAAAACTATGTTACCGTCCTATCCTGCGAAATCGATGTTCAACACCTCACTCTTTCTTCTTGGACTTGTCAATGCTTCGGATTTCGCTTGGACGTTAACAAACATTGGCACGCAAGCCAATACGTTGATATACAATAATTTCATCTCGACCAGGAAACAATATCTTCCAAGCGGAATATCGACTTGCTTGAAGAGTCTGGCTAATTCCACTATCAGTTATGTTTTCGTTGGTAGTCATCTTGACTTTAGCACCAGACACAGAGACATCAAGTAGGCCATGTCTTCCTTCTTTGTGACACAAACACAATGAACGACTTGTATGAGACGTACTAAAGTCTAGAGAAGCTCGAAATGATTATGCTTTGGTCACTGATGGTGCGTATATATGCCATGAATGTAAAACTCGTGCCTTACTGGATACCTTGCGAAGCATCAATTATACGTGCCAAATGTCTTTGGTTGCCTTAAAGTAAATGGAGATTGGATAAATCCAGTTAGCCATTACAAACATATGGATACGCCGAGATAAACTTCATTCGAAAGCATCTATAAAGCAGAGAACATTACTCTACTGAGCTTATAATCCTAGCATCGAGATACCCAACAACGTTACCCGAAACTCTGTCCGTTACTAGGAAGACTCCGAACCCATAGACTTAATATTCGTTGCTTGTCTGTATGAACTCCCAAATACTTGGTTAAAACCTCCTCCTATTAGGCTTGAACAAACTTCTCTGTATGTGTTAGTGTGCCACTCATCCCTATAGGTATCATACGCTGTCGTTGACTCTGCATCGCACCATATGACTAATTCTGTACTCATAAACGCCGGGCTTGACTGGTAGAACATCACGTTTCCACCAGTAAGAACTAGAGAGGTCCCTTGTGTAGCTATTTGCAGCAATAAAGCCATCACCCGATCTTCGCTGTGCCCCAAGAGAACCGTTTCACCGCCGATACAGGTAGAAGGAGTTACTGTAAGACTAAATATGACGCTTTACAGGGGGATATTGTGGGTAAGGTAATATAAGAACGATGTTTGGTATGGCAATGAGGGCCAGTATCTATATGGCGACATCTCGAACCTTATCTACATGCCATCATCACAAAGGTTACACTAGACACTCTTTGTTGAGTAAGAACCTTCATCTTGATCCATCGACGAGCCCAGAAATGATCGCTCGTCACTGAGACCGCAGTGGGATCAGGTATCATGTAAAGTCCAGATGCCCAAATGATGACTTTCTTTTGTATACGACTCTAAAACGGCCATTCTGGCTTTCAATACCCCTAGCCAACCCCCGCTAACCAACATCCAGTCGTGCCTTGCGCCGCTGTCGGTTGGGCCTCGTCCCTTCGTTTATTGGTATCACAAGATCCTACTCCAATCCCCAACACCGCATCACTTTTTTACTCAGTGCTCAAATTCCACAGACCATCACCCAAGAAATGTGCGTCCTCAATCACGGGGCCTTTGCCTTTGGTCTTGACCTCCTTAGTTCCCGCAACGAGTGTTCCCACCGCACATGCCTCCTCCTTGCCCTCAGCCATGACAACCACGGGCTCACCCTTGACAAGCTCCCTGCTCCATCCTCCTTCCTCCTCCAGCCTTTGGTCCAGTTCTTTGCCCTCCTGCAGACTCTCAGGCACACCATCGGCGGGAAGTCTGCCTCCTGGGGAGGTCAATCCGGGGGCCATGAGGGTGGCGCCCGAGAGCACGAAGCGGATGGCACCGCGGTCTATGCGGATGCTGGGGAACGCCTGGGGGAAACGGTGGACGAGACGCAGGTGGGGAACGAGGATAGAGGTAAGATCCTGCTGGTAGAAGAGGGGTGTTGAGTCGAGGACGTAGAGGGTGTTGCGGTCGGTCAACTTCATGCTCGAGAGGGAGGCTTTTTTGGGCAGGATCTCGTCGATGTAGGGGTTGAGGAGCGGGTATGTGTCGAGGAGACCCTGACGAAGGGAGCGCTGTACGGAAGATTTGAGCTTTTGCTTGGGCGAGCCCTGGATTCTGGATTCGAAGTTAGCTGGGAAGCGCGAGCTTTGAGGGCGGGGAGGAGGTACTCTTTCTTAAACATTGTCGCGGTTTAACGGCAGTGCCGAGGTCCAGAAGAAGGTATTTGAGTGGAATTGACAGGCTTCAATGCTGGAGAGTAAAAAGTACCAATTATAGAGAAACTCTTGCGAAAATGAAGCTCGTGTCGTGTCGTGTTGTGGTGGGGGTGGGCTGTTTGGGTAGTGGAAAAGTCAAGTCGTCGAGTGCCCCGCGGCATCGGACGTGGCGGGGTAAATCTCGAGATGCAATAAGAGAGGCACAACAACAGCTCAATTTAGCGATATACTCTACGAGACAGAATACATTATCACGACTATCACATTATGGCAGAAATTTGAAAAGAGAGAGTCATTATTCTGTTATCCTCTTGCGCCTCGACTGTTGCGGGCGAGTCTTGTTCCCATCCTTGGTCATTATCGTACATAAACATGCCCCATCACCAAAAAAGGAGGGGTCGATGTGTCAAACACCACCAGATCAGCCCTTGACAACATGTGAGACAGTTCCGTCATCCTTGAGGTGAACGTTGAGTCTGTTCTCGTTAAAGTCCTTTGTGACCATCATTCCGGGCTCGATGACGCGTGTCTCCTTGGGGAGGTCTCGCTTGGCGAACACCTGTTGAAGGACATTTAGCAGGGCGTCTTGATGTAAGAGAAAAGAGTTATCGTAGAGGACAACATACAGTCTCGGTGGATGACTCCTCGTCAGAGAGCTTCTTGCCGATGAGCTTGTTCTGCCACTCCTCGGCCTTGTCGCCGGACGTTGAGTTGACACCAGGAACAACAAGAGGCATGATGGGCGGTTGTATTTTGTTTACGTGGTGGTTGAAGTAAAAGGTGACAGATTCAGTGAGTCTGCAGATTGAAGAAGTAAAAGTCCAGGTCTAGGTTTGCTTGTTTTATACTTAAAGCTTGTGCGATCATTACGAAGCAAAAGCAGGACGCGAGGCTCAAGCCAAAAGTTGATGACGTCGACTCACATGGCCATTCCATTCCCCAGATTCCTTTCGATTGGCTACGCGCCCGTTACTCAACGAACAAAGCATGACGTGCGTGTGAAAGAGGGGGACCAAGATTTCGGACATTTTGTGACAATCCTAATTCTTGTATGCACAGTAGACCTGTAGTATACGGCGATTAATGTGTCTTGGCAAGATGCTACTATGGGGATTTATGCTTTGCTGTCAATCTCAGGTACGCGCTGCACTGACCACTATTTCTCGGCATTCTCAGCCCCTGAACAACACACAGCACCTACAGCAGTGCATCATTGTTGAACCGACCAGGATTCGGCACGTTCCGATAAGATAACACGATGACGGTTGAACACAATCGAAGGGTATCACTTGACGTTTATAAGGCTATTTGGTAACCAGTCTCTAGGCTCCTTTAGCATTGAGATGGAGGCGTTTGCTGGCGTCGGGATGCGCGACAGGGGCCATCTCAGCTTTAACAGCACAGCATGTAAGCGTAAGCCCGTGATTATTGACCGCCTGTATTATAATTTTCTCCTTTCTTCTGCATTACATTCTGAGGCAATTACCATTATTTTGCACTTGACTGCCTTAGCTATATTCATATACCATACCTACATATTCCATGGCCAGGAAACAACCAGACAACACTGCAAACACTCCAACATGGAAATCGTGAAATGAAACCAATTGAAATGTCACTCTCCTGCTCCCCACATCCGTCGTCGCACCAGCCGTCCAACTCTTGTCTGTCATTGGCCGCTGCACCGCCATCCTTGCCAGCTGGATTATCCGCCTTTTCAGCCACTTCAATCAGCGCTTGCGGGAAGGGAAAAAGGCTTGTGCTTATGCGTGCAACAAGGGGACTCCGAAAGTGAAGTTTCAGCACGTCAGCAATCCATCGTGGTCAATTGTAGGGTCCTTGAGATATTGGCCATTAGAGCTTCAAAGATTCTGACCTGACCTATACTAATAGAAGATATCGTGTTGTTGTAGTGACGTCTATAGACATGTCTCATATTCATTGTTATTGTCTCTTTGTCTTGTATCAAGTCAGCTTCAGCTCCATAGATGACTGGGTGGAGTTTTACTCAGCAGCCGTTTTCCTCTAGTTCCCACCTGTGATCCTGCACCATCAGCACCAGCATCAGCATGCGCAGTCATCAAGAGCTTGCTAGGCTAGGCGACATAAGAAGGAAAAGAGATGGATACTCTAGCACAAGCTCTACAGTTACAAGGCTTCAATCTGTCAAGGCCAATCTAGTTAGCAGCATCTCCAATTCCACACTCAACAGCATAACAGCACAGCCCTAGCAGCTCTGCAAAGCAACAGTCCAAAGGACCCTCAATCTCTTTCTCACAATCCAATCTAGTCCACTTCAGGTATAGTCAAGTGTGGCTCAAGTCGTTTCCCCCCGGTCCAAAAGGATCCGTCTCCTCATCTCCCCTTTTTTTAGCACAACCAAAGCCCAAATCCAAGTCCCTAGTCCCCCAGCAGTAAGCCCAGCCCCGAAAGGCCGCCTCACCTCCCCTGGCTCAGTCCTTGTCCTTTTTTCTCAAGGTTCAGCCCAGCCCAAAAGAACGGACGGATAATCCCTTCCATTCGCTTTTTCCTCCTCCTTGTTTCTTGTTTTCTTTCCCCCCATTCCTCTCTCCTCGGCCATCGCCATCTCCATCAACCAAACCCATCCTCTCTCCCCTTTTTAGGATTGAGCGTGTCTTGGTTTGCTTTTTATCGTCGCGCCAACCCGTAATTCGACTGAATTCTCAAAAAGAGCTTGCTGGGCATCCTCTCACGATCGATACCGAGCCAAATTAAAACCTAATCCTCCACGCGAGAAAAAAGCCGTTTACAGCCGTTCAATATGCGCTTCTCAACCGTCGCCCTCTTCGCAGGCAACGCCCTCGCTGGCGTCCAGCAAGAGTGTCTCAACAACCACAGCAAGGACCTCGCCGCCTTTGCTGACTGTGCCATCAAGGGCGCCCTCGCCGAATGCCTCTCCAACCTCAAGGAGACCGACGAGAGAGCCCTCCTCAGCTGCTACACCTCTGCCGGCTGCTCCCCCGAGGCCGCCGCCCAGGAGGCTCACTACACCTTCGAGCGATGCTCCGAACTCGCCAAAGCCGGTGAGCTCAAGAAGCGCTACCAAGCCGCTCCCCTGCCGACCTTGATGCCCCGCGCCGAGGCCACCGGTGGTCTCCAGAAGCGAGCCGACACGTCGAGAGGAACCGACTGCTTTAGCACCTTCAGCACATCGGTCGAGCAGTGCGATCTCGAGACTGTCTCGGACAAGACCAAGACGGCAACCTGCTACAGCACCGAGGTCAAGACCAGCACGTGCAAGGATGAGGTTATCTGCACCACCGACGCTTCCGCCAACCACGTCTGCATGAACAAGGTCGAGATGGACACTGCCGGTATTATTATCGCCATCGTCTTTGCTGCCTCTGCCGCTCTGATGCTTGGTTACCTCACCTTCATGTGCTGCCGCGACCGCAAGGAGCAGAAGCGCCTCGTCGCCAAGTCAGAGGCCGTCGCTCTCGCCCGTGCCGCCACAAAGAAGCAGCGCGCTGCCCAGCGACAGCCCCTCATCCGCAACGCCTCTGGCCAGTCCGCCCCTGGCGCCGGCAACCCCTTCCAAGACCGAATCTAGGCGGAACGGTCCCGTCGAGGGAGAGCCATGGGGACGATGCAGCTGCAGCGCGTGTCCGAGGAGTTTCAACATACAAACTGAGCTCCTCGGGCCACGACGCCCGGTTACTTCTCTTTCAGCACTCGGCTTGTCTCTTTATAATGCCTCTGTGATTGTCAGTGCAGGGAACAAAACTCCAAGGCTTGAACCCTCGTTCAAGTCGAGGATGACGTCTTTTTTTGATACCTTGATATCAGGCCCGGGGGAACAAACCTTACATGTCATGTTCGAGTATTTCGGAGCAATGGGAAAGGATAAAGTCTGCTACTTTAGTGTGCGAATGTATCTATCTATCTACCTTATGAAATGGGGACGGTCAAAGCTAGACGTTGAATTAAAGTATTACGTGTGCTTCCATCTTGCTTCTTCTGGTCTTTCGTAGGTTGCTCGCTTTGTAGTTCTCCACAAGCCTGGTCCCACGCGGCACATGAATAACGTACAAGTTAACGAGGTTGCCACTGTCAAAAACTCTAATCTCCTTCATCAACGTCAATTGGAGGCCTCGGTCGAGCTTCAACTTGGGAGTACCCTCAAAAATATCGTCAGTACTCGTTGCTGTGTCAGAAGATGCTTGCTGTCAATAGAGGCTTGGTCTCAGTTACATCACACAAGTTTTATCACATACGTTCACAACAAGTCAAGAAAGCGCATGCATTGCATGAGCCCGCTGATGGTGCTCATTATCCGATACTTGAACAAGATTCTTTCATTGTGATCAGCGATCATTCCGCGCTGGCCCGTGTTCCCAATCCCTTCCTCTCAGATTGCAATACTAGACAGACATCGCATCCTTGGCATCAGACATGTCAATGTCGATTACCACAAGACTATCCATAAACCTGGCCGTGTTAGATTCAACTATATCATGGCGGCTTTGAAGTGTTCTCCATTAATGATTTCCCTGGAAGAGTTCATGGAATCGCGAGGTACGCGCCTCGATCAATTCACACGGATCCCGGTACATCGTGGCCATGTCTATGTTTCCCGCTTTCCCTCCCTTAAACTTGGGCTCAGAGGTCGTTTTTCTCCTCGGATGGAGGAATTGGTCACATCCAGCAAGGATGATTTACTCAACCGTGGCCCTTGTGCTGAGAGGTCCGAGCGGTCGATCTGGGATCCTGTCGATAGTCCTTTTAAGGGTGGATTGTCCGCAGACGAGATACTACCTCTTTCACTGCCGATTGCAGCCAGTGGACTGCTATCACGCACCAGATCTCTGATAGACGAGAAATCGACACTGGTCCGTTGACTCGCCCTGCTCCGCTGGGAACTTTCCTACATTCCCCCTCGCAATGACGCTTGGCCCATCAAAGGACTGCCGATCTCACCAGGAGCGCCGACTGTTCGATACGGAGCACCAAACCCGTCGTTTAGATCAGGTTCCCACCGAACGCAGTGTTTGCCAGGGCCTGCTGCATCGCGTCGGATGTCAAATATACCGCCTCCGTTAGACAGGTTTCCTTCTGTTTCACAGAGATTCATCAAATCGAGTTCCGAGATGCTATGATCACCCGACAGCACATCGACTCTTGACTTGATGGCTGCGATATCGATGTAGCCTTCTGAGTCGCCCGAGCTGACCAACTCTTTGCACGCCTGGCATATGTTCTCGCGGACTCTAGCAAGTCGAGGAGGCTGTGTCGGGGCGCGGATCGAGCTCATTAGAGGGACAGGAGATGCCATGCTGAAGCCGGGAGGGACGCTCGGTGCGCCCCACCCGGGATTGTTGAATCCGGGAGGAGGCAATGGATGACTTCCAACAGTAGGCGGGCCCCAAGGATTGTGCGCCAACGGGAACGCCGAACCTAAGAAGGGACTCGTGGTAAAATCACCGCGTGGTCCTGGGGGCTGGTTCCGCAAGCTACCTGGGTTAACCTCAGGAGCAAGAGGCTCATCGTCTTCCAGTAGAGCCCGGCTGCCCAGATGTGCAGTGTCATCCTCTTTGTCGTCGGATGAACGACCAAGGTTCATGCTTCCAGGGCGTCCAATAGGCGCGGGTCTTCCTATGGGTTGTGCTGGGGTCGGAGGCGTACCCTCGAATTGCAATGAACTTTGACGATGATGCGTTGGCAGAGGAATGTCCGAAGGCAAAGAAAATCCAGTCATGTCATACTGATCGGCACCGGGTTGTGGAAATCCTGGTGGCATAGGTACCTGGGGAAATCCACGGCCAGCTGGCCCGTTGATACCGGGAGGGGGCATCATCACACCTGGGCCATGTCTGAATCCTGAAAAGATAGCTTCGTGAGGCATACGGTTCGAGAAGCCTGGCGGAGGATGGTGAGGTAACCCTGGGGGTGGCTGTATTCCCATTGGAGGTATCTGGAAAGGAGTGGATTGTCCGGGCAGCCTGGGTTGTCCGTTCGTAGGCGACACTGAGTGAGAATGTTGAGATGTCATGCTTCCTTGGCGTTGACCAATAGGACCAGGACTCATATGAGGTGTCATTGAGTGGGGAGAAGGGTTTTGGCTAGTGGCCGAAGCTGCAGCAGACTGCGGTGCCGTATCGTGTTGCTGAGATGTAGTCCGGGGTCGTATAGGAGTGGGCGCCTTGGAGATCACAGGAGTCGCAACCGGTATCTTAGGAGATGCGTAGCTCGCAGGATTTGAAGGATGTTGCGGGAGGACTGTCGGTATGGACACAGGGTGCTGTGAGCCGCGCTTCGGAATCTGGATGGGTTGTGATGCTTGACTAGCTGCCTTTTGGGCGGCTACCTTCTCCTCTCTCAGCTTCTCCTTGGCCTCGCGGGCTGCCTGAGCATCCTTCTGGGCTTTGGCAGCACGAGCTTCCTTGTCCCGCTTATCACGCTCCTGCTTGTCCTTACGTTCTTGAGCTTCGCGCTCTTTCTGATCTCGAGCCTCCTTGTCTCTCTGTCGTTGTTCTTCCTTGAGCTTCTTCTCCTTCTCCTTGGTTTCGCGAGCTTTGCGCTCTTGTTCGGCCTGTTTCTCGCGTTGCTCGTGGAGTCGTCGTTGTCGCTCTGCTTCTTTCCGTAAGCGAGTCTCTTCCTCGGCCTTCTTCTGAGCTTCCTTCTGCTTGCGTTTCTCTTCGGTCCTGGCTTTCTGTTCAGCAACCCGTTGCCTTTCTGCTTCTATCCGTGCAGCGTCTGCCGCGGCCTTCTCAGCATCCTTACGCGCTCGCTCCTCAGCCAAGGCCTGCTTCTTCTGAGCAGCTTTGTCCTTCTTCTTTTGCGCATCTTTGGCCTTCTTGGCTTTCTTAAGCTCAGATTTTCGGTCTTCGGCCTCCAGTTCTTCTAAAAGTTTCTGCTGCCGTTCCTTGGCGACTTTCTCCTTGTAAGCTGAAAGAACCCTCTGCTCGAACATGCGGGCGGCGAATATCTGGAACATGCGGCGGCCTTCTTCCATTCGTTGCTCCTCAGTCATTTGGTCCTGGCAGCAACACTCAGTATGGGACTGGGATGGCATCACAGAGGGGTTTGAGTATACCTCTTCCTCCTCATACTCCTCGTCTTGGCTATCGTCGTAGTCTTCTTCCTCGTCCTCTTCTTCGTCGTATTCGTCCTCTTCAGGGGGAGGGTGACTATGAGGATTGGGGTATGAGCCATTGGGGTGACCGTAGCCTCGTGAGAAGTGCTCCCGAGCGTCTTCCTCTCTTGCCATCCGACGTTCTGCAAGCTGTTCCATCATTTCGATGAACCGCTTGCCGTCGTTTTTAAGGAGGTCATCCGCCACGGTGAGAATGCCGCCTAATTCCATGTTACCATATCTGTGGAGAAGTGATTCAAGAAGCTGCGTACCCTTGACTTGGAGGCTGTTGCCAAACGTCAAGAAATCGGCGACGTCCCGTTCGTGGGGATTTTGAAATTCCTCGGGGGGTTCATCGTCGCTATACTCGTCGTCCTCCACTTCATCTTCGCTGTAGACCTCTTCCAGTTCGTCCTCGTCTTCTTCGTCGTCGCCCACGTGCTCCACTATCCGGCCACGAGATGGCGGTCGATTGGCATAGCTCGATGGTAGACCTCGGGCTGGTCTTAAGGCGTAATCTCGGGTTGATGACAGCATAGGAGGTCCCTCGCCTTGGTTTGCGAATTGTTCAAGCTCCAGGTAATAGGCGTCATAAAGGCCCTCCAATTCTTCCTCAATTGCAGTCCTCTTTCTTCCACACACAGTGCAGCTGCAAGTGTGCTTCTGTTGCTCCTTCATCTTCTTGAGAACGGCATCCTTCTCCACTTTGACCAAAGATTTCCGTTCGTCTTCGCCCAGTCCAAGCCAGAATGCTTTTATGCGTTCGCGCTCTTCTTGGTTGCTTGTGCTCCAGATCTTGTCGCGTGACATGCCAGGGCCTTGCGACAATTCAGGTTGCAGTTCAGCTTCGAGTGTTTCCGGGATTGGGGATGCGGAGTCGTCTGGTCCCTTCTTCTTCTTGTTCTTACGGTTCTTTTTCGACTTGGCGTCCAAAGATAAATGGCCGTTTGTAGTTGGCCCTGACAATTCGCTCGCTAGGACATACTCGTGCTCATCGTCGCTTTCGACCTCTTCATGGTCAGCGGGGCCGCGGCCTAACGTGGAGCCCGCATCAGTGCCACCTGCCGACATATCGTCCCGGTGCCCATTTTCAGCTTGCTGAGCAGCAGCAGCTTTGGCAGCGGCCTTCTGCCGACGCTTCTGCTTCTTGCGGTTGACAGCAGGACCAGGATCATTGTCGATGTTGGAAGTGTCTAGTGGAGGGGCGCTGGCTTTGGCAGTTGTGGGGGTCGAAGGCAAGGAGGACTCGGAGGGTGTACCCTTGGGAACAGTAATGAACTTGGAACCATCCTTATTGGTATATTTAGCCGTGTTTCGTGGCGATGCCGGCGTTTGGGCAGCCGGTCTCTGATTGTTGGCCGGCATCGTAGGTTACGGTAGTAGGGCAGTCGAGGGCATGAAGATGCTGTGCGCGACACGTGGCTGTCGACGGGAGGACGGTGTAGGAGGAAGAGGTTTCTGTAATACGCGAGTGCGTGTCAGCTTGAAAGCGGCAATAATTGCGCGTCTCGAGAGGGTGAGGTTGTGGTCGTGAGGCGGCTGCGGGAGCGAACGTTGCGAGTGGAGGGTCTGGGGGCGGCTCAAAATGAGGCACTCACAGTCGGAGCGGCCAAGGTCAGGGTTAGGTCAGCGATGACGCCTGCGGGGGAGGGACCTGACGACGGAGTTGATAAAATGCTTCTGTTTCGTGAGCGCGAGCGCTCTGCGAGACTTTTATGGATGTTGTAGACTTAAGATAAAAAAGAGTGAAGATGTCGTAAAGTCTTTGTCTGGTGTTGCTTGAGGCTTCAACGCTCAAAGCTCAATCAAGATGGAAGTCACTATTTGGTGGAGTTGCATAGCACCTGTACTTTCTCATGCAGCCGAACGAGCCCAGCGACACTGTGATGTGACAGGCTCAAAGCTGATTGACGGATTATGCCCCGCTATTTCCTAGCCTGGTGTGGTTTGGTGTGCTCTTGCACGTGACATGAAAGATCTGGCGATTTGGTTCGTTTGTGCCTTTGTAGTGGGGTTGCAAAAAGCCTACCAGGTACGGATCCCTTGATGTCAACGTCACTTGGAGATCTGGGGGTTACCCTGAACCTGGGGTTGAAGCAAACGGGGAATATGGCTTGAATTGACGAACAGCCATTGTTCTCTGGGTTACTGGTTAAGCTTTCAGGGGTTCAATTCCTGTATTAATTTAACATCACATGCAGGAGACGTTGTTTGCTATCCGTAACTCAATTCAATAACGGATATCAAACATTAATTTAGTGCAAATCTACGTTAGGCTATCGTGCGTGGCAATTGACAGGTATTAGCCTACAAATTCTCGCTACTCGCAACGATAACTATTAACGCCATGGCTGATTGGAACTTAAGAATACAACCATTGGCGTTTGCTGATTCTTTTACATGTACCTAGCGATCGTTTTTCCGTGTTTGATGCAAACGACCATCACTAGCCGCCTCCCCTATCGTGTACAACCGAGCCTTCAATTTTAATACTCCGACGCTCGAAATGTGGGAAATATCCATCTTGTACACGTTTGCAAGCCTAACGATGGATAGCTGAGCAAGGGACTTACAAGGGCGCCAATTGGGCTTGATGAGCTTACAGGACCTAGTAATGAAACTGAATTGGGATCTTCACTTCTGATACTGGTTTGCAGGGTAAATTTGACCATCAGCTTACTCACCCAGGAGCACCACAGCAGGTGCCGACGCTGTGTATCGTTCAACATGACAAGTTCAAGCAGCAGATTTTGCACAGCTAGGCTCATTGACTCGGCCATGTCCCTAATTCTAAAAGCTGAATGAGGCCATGTGGAACAAAGCCACGGCATCCATCTCGGCGCAAACTCATATGTGTGACAAGATGCCAAAATGAGACGACGCCGTGCGGCCCCTTGTCAACGCAAGTCGCACAAACAGCGGAGGACAGTATCGATGGAAGAGGACAACAGCGATTGTCTCGGCTGTTTGACCAAACACGGGAGGAAGCGTCTCAGCTGCTGGGAGATGAGCCGTACAAACGCCGTTTGGAGTGCCATATCAGATGTAGTTGGGCGCGAGCAAGCGAGTCCGATTTTTTGTTACCCAAGTGGAATGGGACATGCATGTAAGACGGGCTATTAAGGCGCTGACACTCATATGCATGCATTCCTGGGACGAGGCGTCGTGGCATAGGCTATAGGCATTGCCACAGCCTCGTAGGGCAGGGACTTTATCGCCTATCGTCACATCGACCACGAGGTATCGTCGTGCGTCCTATGGGGAGATGTAAGCGGGCAAGACATCGAAACGGCACAATTAGGTCATCGGGACTGTCCGATATGCTGTCATCAAGAAGGATGGACGCAGGTAAGAACTTGACTGTGGAGAGGAACACGGAAAACGATAAACGGCGATAGTCGTCCTTGCACGTTTGTACATCAGAAGCTAAGTGTCAGCAAATGGAGACCCTTCGGGATTCTCACAAACGCCGAAATCCTATGTCATGGATATTAGCGTGAGGGAGCCAAAGGCCTAGCGATAAACAGAGCGAAATATACGGGACAATTCGTGGTGTAGTCGAGCTTGATGCCATTAGTAACCGAACCTGCCTAAGCATGAAGTTTCGAGACACGAGCCAGTTTAGGGGTTCTATTCTAGGGGACCTCTCGAGAAATCGCTGCATTGCAGCAGCTAATAAGCGACCAGTGCTAAGGGTAGTTCGTCTTGGCCCCTGGTCCGGTTCCTGTTTTTAGCTTACCGGCGCGTGGGTGTGGGTTAGACTGCACAGCCTCAAATGGTGGCGGCCAAGCCTTTTGCGATGGACTGAACATTGGATGGCATGACGGTGCGGCGCCAGCATTAGGATGAAGACAGGACGAGAGCCAAACAGAACCAAGAATCCGATGTTTAATCCTCCGAGTAAAGACAAGGGACTTCCGCGGTGGATCTATTGATATGCTTGTCTGGATCTGAAATTGTCGTCATGGTCGTATTGAAGGGTACCTTAGCCCTGTCGTCCCTGTAGTAATGGGAGAGGTTATCGATAGCGAAACAAAACAGATCCCAGTTGAGGATGCCTATTCGTTAAAGACAGTACGAGCTTATTGAAGACAGAATACCTAGCCTCGAGTCCCCGGAGTTAGTCGTTGACGGAGTTGAGTTAACTTGTACAAGGTTGATGTTGGTTCCATGACGAAACTCTCCACGGTCTTCGGAGGGTTACCTAATTGGATCCCTATGACACCCCGATGGTCCCTGAACATCCGGACGCTGATCAGCACTGCAATTTTGCATCCATTCTGCGACTGACTGGACCGTTAGAGATATGATTAGCCCGCGTATCGAAATCTTGCTCACTGTCAATGGATTCCGTCCACTGAGCTGGTTCCTAACGGAGAAGTGTCAGAATCCCTTTAGCAGTGGAGGCTTCACTCATATTACTCGTTTGGGATATACCGTCTTGTGGATGCTCCGCCACAGGGGCTTGCGCCATGACTACTTTGCAGTCCTTCAACTTGTCTTGGGTTAGGCTCATGAGATCAAGTTTGGGCAATGATTATATTGGCTTCCAATTGATTTCGTGCAGTGACTTGCTCTTACTCTACGTACTCAAACGTCAAGAGGCCGCTGCAACCATGGACAAAACTGATGCATCTCAATTTACCTTGACCCATGTCGATCAACAACAAAAGACGGCCTGTATCGTCAAAGAACCAAACCTACCTAGGCAAGTTAACCCACTCATAGCAAATTCCGCAGTCCACTCAGCTGTCACAAAGCCACTGCTGGAAAAGCCTCCAGGGCTGTCGTCCTCCACTAAACCTCACCTCACCTCATCCTCAGCTAAAAAAGGCCCCCCCGGACCCGTTTTCTGTGTCCTTGCTCCACCTCCCGCCCAGGGGAGCCGAAGCATCCAGCCAGCCAGCCTACCAGCCCGTCCATCGCTGGACTCGCTCTCCACCACCACCGATACCACCACCACCGTTGCTGCCGTAAACAAGGCCGTTCCAACAATAGAAAGAGGCTGCCTCTTTAGCTTTAGATTCTATAACTATGGCGCATAGATAGAGATAGCATTATCATTAGCATTAGGATCTTGTTATTTTCATTCCTTAAACATCGATCGTCAGATATCGAGAATCCGACCCATATCAGCCCAGCCCAAATCCGCCTCAGCTCCATCCT
Source organism: Fusarium sarcochroum (assembly GCA_013266185.1). Lineage (NCBI taxonomy): Eukaryota > Fungi > Ascomycota > Sordariomycetes > Hypocreales > Nectriaceae > Fusarium > Fusarium sarcochroum. Next base: position 19,714 of record JABEXW010000941.1, read on the forward strand.
GCTGAGACTAAGTAATAAGCCCGACAAAAAAACACAGCACCACCTCACCTCACCTCACGTCCTTCGCTGTCCTATCACCTCCGTCAATCACTCCTCTCGTCAACCCCAAAAGGTCCTTCATACGTCCTCTTCTCCTAATCCGACCGTCTTCGGCTCGTATCCCTATCCCATTAAAGGCCATCATCTCCTCTTTCTACCTGGAGAACCTGTTCCTCCAACCACCGCCCTCACGTTCCCTCTTCGTCCTCCGTCCCACCGCCATTAAAAACGCCCTGCGCGCACTACCAGCTTCCACACCCCGGCGGCTGAACCGTATAGTACCTTACCAGTACCGTATTTACGTACTGCCTGGCCTGGGCTTGCTCCTCGTCGCTCCACGTCCGCGCTCACTCCGAACGTCCCTTGTTGCTCACCCATCCAACGATCTCAGACCAAAAAGTCGGTTGGAAAAATAAGGGGTCCCTAAAACTCGACGACATTTTCTTCTCGAACCGACTCTCCGATTCTCCATCGACGCTTCTCCATACCAATCAATCCCGTACCGCTTAGCTTAGCTTGATCTTGTTGTTTATCGCCGCGACGACGCCCTCTTGATCGCTGTAGCTCGTTGCTTTTCGGCCCATAATCAATCGACGACGACGAGTAGCCGACGCTTCACCCAGATCTGGGGCCCGTAGAAGACTCCAGATCCAACATCCTTTCCGATTGCTCTCGAGACGTCGCTCATATCCTCGAGGCTATATAATTGATTCACCATGAGTGCAAATCCCAGCAACGTTATCCGCAGGTACGAGCTCTCGTCGCGCTCCCCAACACTGCATTGCCATACTTACGCCCTCCTCCAAACCTATGCCTCCCTCTGCCTCGCCAATTACGACATCTCCAAGACATGTGACAATCAAATCACTAACAACGTACCGTAGGAAGTTGGTCATTATCGGCGATGGTGCCTGCGGCAAGACCAGTTTGTTGAGCGTATTTACGCTAGGTTACTTTCCTACAGTGAGCTCCCCAAATTTCCCACCTTGTCATCAGACTTGGCTAACCAGCATGTAGCATTATGTGAGCTTCGACCGAAAACCCTTCGCGACGACGAATATTGACCTCAAGTATAGATTCCCACAGTCTTCGAGAACTATGTGACGGATTGTAGAGTGGACGGCAAGTCGGTCCAGCTCGCTCTATGGGATACTGCCGGTCAGGAAGATTACGAACGATTACGGCCACTTGCCTACTCAAAAGCCCATGTCATCTTGATAGGTTTCTCCGTCGATACTCCAGATTCTCTCGACAACGTTAAGCATAAGGTACGGCTCCCCGGCATGCGCGGCGACGCTTAGTGATGGAACTCCCAGCTGACGTGTTTCCCTCACAGTGGATTGAAGAGGCCACCCGGTTGTGTACCGGCGTTCCCATCATCCTCGTTGGCTTGAAGAAGGATCTTCGAGAAGACCCTGTCGCGATCGAAGAAATGCGCAAGAAGTCGCTACGGTTCGTCACTGAACACGACGGCGAGTCCATTGCTCGAGAAATTGGCGCCAAGCGATATCTAGAATGCTCCAGTCTGAGCGGCGAGGGTGTCGATGATGTGTTCGAGGCTGCTACTCGTGCTGCTCTGCTGACCTTTGAGAAGGGCGAGGGTGGTGGCTGCTGTGTTGTGCTGTAAGAGACTTTAGTCTTGCGCCTCCAGATGAGCGTGCGAACTCAGCATTTGGGCCGGAGGGATGCGATCACACCTGACATCAGAGAGACGCTCTCTATAGGCCCGGCCCAGATCTATATCCAGGCGACCGACCCCCGCTTGCCTTGACCATACTATCAGAATATGTTTGGATATCTGGAGACAATTGTAGGAATTTTTGAATCACCAGGGAATCAGAACCAGGATATAGAGGACTTGTTGCTCGGCGCTCCAGGAGGAGGTCTTCTTCTTTTTTTTATACTTTCGACACGCACTCTCAAGGCGGAATTGAGGCCAAGGGCGAAGCCAAACCAAACTCACCCACGGCTTATAGGCCGACGACCCCATCCCCATCTTATCTATCATCAAAACCTCCTCCTCAGCTGCTCCTCTACCGAATACCGGCACTTTTTATCATCGCGTTACTTTCAGGCGTTCCTATTGAAGAGACAAGAAAAAATATGAATATTCGCTCATTGGAGTCATCTTTCTCCAATAGAAACAAAAAAACACAAGAGACTATTCATCTCGTCCTCTCCTGGCCCCCTTTTCTTTTGATCTTGAACCTGTTCACTGCACTACATTTTGGACCCTGATATCTGATTCCTTCATATGATCTGGCATTCTTTATATCAGGCAAGCGAAACTGCGGACATCATTTTTTCATACACGAGCATCCAAAGGAGAGATAAAAAACGGATGGGGCGGGGTGCATGGACAGAAGAGGATATTGCATGATTTGGTTCGAGCGGAATAAGGATACGTATTTTCACTCTCTGTACTAATAATTGGATAGCGGCATAGAGCTATGGGCATGGCTTTGTCGAGCGTTGGAAAGACGAGAGCGAATCAATTGCATAGGATGAGATCATGGGGAGATTGGTGGTGCTCTTGTTTTCGAAGCTGGTAACGTAATGAGAGTGATGATCTTTACAAATACATTCAATTCCTGCTTAAATATTTGCCTGCTTCTCCATGAATGGTCACGGATTCATCCAATTGAGAAATCATGTTAACATTGGCTTATTTCAACCCCTGGCATCTAGCAGCTGCCTATAATACATACAGTACACTTTTGACTCTCCAACCACCTTTCGGAATTGTACATTAAGCATCCAGACATGTTTTCACCCCTTTACCTCTTCCAGTCGTGGTTCCACGCATTCTTGGCAGGGTAGTCTGTCTGGTATCGCGCATATTCGATTGGTACAGCCTCAGTTCCCCATACACCCTTCTTCTCCATAGCAACTCGGTACAGATATCCCTCATCTCGGTTTCCAGGGCCGACTGTCTTGCGAAGCTCCTCGCAGGCGTTGTACATGCCGCTGTACATGCGGTGGCGCTCCTGCTCGATCCCTAGGTGTTGTTGTCGGCGGAATAGCTGCCATGCGCGGTGGATGGTCCAGTGACGGAGGTATCGGAGACGGGCCATGCGCAGAGGAGGGGGCGCAGGGGAGAACATGTTTTGACGGAGCGTGCGGATGCGGTAGAAATTCTCGGACTTGGCTTGGGTATGCTTGCGGCGAGGAGGGACCTTGCCGGCTGTGGGTTTCTTCGCTGGGGGCTTGGGGGGCGTACGGGCGAGCATATTGGACGACGTCGAGAAGAGACGGGTGGTAGATGTCGCCGGAGCAGTCTGGCGGGTGAAAAGCCCGCGCAGAGAGAATATCGAAGCCATTGTAAAGTATGTGGTGATTTTCGAGGCAAGCAGAAGAACGGCCGAGAATTGATACAACAAATATCACGCTGGTTTCTGTTTTTTTTTGTTTTTCTTTCGCTGGGTTCCTTCGCTCTCAAATAAAAATCGACGTTCGAAACGAAATGGAAAACAACCGGAAGTTGAATTAATCGGCGTGTAGAGGTTCTCGGTCAGGTATCGTCTGGGCTTGGGTCACTTTTCGAAGTGTCCAATTGCGCTGATTCGCCCTTCGCGCGCTTAATTTCAGGAAGAGGAAGAAATTTTGTGCACAAATAGCGTAAAGTCGGGTTGAGGGGATCTCCGTCGAACGGTGGTTGACTGTAGAACTCGTGGATGTTCTGAGGAAATTGTTAGCTTCAGACCCAGGTCGGATCAACATTCCTCCGCCCATGCGCCCCAACCGCCCCAACACCATGACTGCAGGTTGAAAAGCAGAACCGCCAACCATTGATTTTTCTTAGCACCACAGAGTTTTCAATCCGGGCGATTAAGACGAGCGAAAGGGTCTTTTATCGCCTCCCCCTCCAAACATGGTGGGCGGGCTGGAGCTGAAGATGACTAGGCTTTGGCTCACATGTGTGTGGTATAAAGGAGGAGACTGAAAAGAACTTACCTCAGTTGTAGGGTCACCTTCATAGACAAAGAGTTCCCTGCTATTCCCAGACTCAAGCATCCTACGGCCTACTTGTTCAATCCTGGAGACCCATAATCTTGCAAGACCTTTAAGCGGACAACCCGTGGCGCTGACCAAAAGCTTCTCGATAACGTGTTGATCCGTGTATCGACCGGAACGCTCAGTTTTAAGGGATTCCAGGAGCCATGCAAGCTCTCGTACCTGAGGTCGAGATATGAAGTTGTCTCGAACCTCTTGATCAGGCCAATCACCAGACCTTGCCACCTCAACCCAATAGTCATGGACGTATTTGAACAGTAGAGCAGAATGATCACTCGTCATGGCAACCAAGCTGTCGAACTCGGGGTAGAGGGCTCGATGATTCTTTCCAGCCTTCAATTGAAGCACGCTGATGAACAACTTCATCACAACAGGGAATAACAGACGGCATCGCCCCGCGTAGTAGTTCGTAGGCCAAGGGACTAAGCCCTTGAACCTGAAATCGTTGCACGTGATTATGCTGGGACAGCAGACCGTGTTCAAGCCGTACCCAATCTGATTTCGGCACTGAAAAATATAAGTTCCGGGAGGAAAGCCGGCGTAGTACCTTCCTTCATGCAGCGTAGCAGCTCGAATGACTGGAATTTCCACGCTGGTTCCCAAAACCGGATTCTCTAACCTCACCACCATCCAGGAGTGATAGCTCTGAAAAGGATTGTTGATTATCCACGGTTGATGAAACCTTGCTGCGCCCTTTCTTTCCTCTCGAGTTCTGAATACCCTTTGGAGATTTTGGAAGAAAGTCATTGTCCAGTTGTTCAGCGGGAGCCGAGGCATAAAAGCCTCAGTGTACCTGTCGAGGTACCACTGTTCGAAAAGCAGATTCATGTAGAAATTCTCCTCAAGAACACGTCGGGGCTCTTGGTATCGAATCCTTTCGGATTCACATTGGTACGACCATTCCGGGAAATATCCGTGCGCTTGAATGAATGCCCTTGAGGACGGTTGTTCTTCTAGCCGTTCACAGAACTGACAAGTTGTAGAAGGGGCTTCAAACAGCGGAGGACTCTGCAGGTTGTTAGTCGTTGCCAATGTGGTGTCTTTAACAGTGTTGACTTCAGCAGCGTTGTATTGACCAGCGACGTTTTCAACAGCATTGTTTATGATAGGGGTGCTTCTGGGGATGTTGTTTCTGAGAACGTCGTTGATGAAAGGGATGTTTCTGGCATCATTACTTGTGGCAGCGTTGCCCCTGGGAACTTGCCCTTGATAAAAATGATGAGCCATGTTGATGAAGTATACAGCTGTTACAGATTCGATGAATAGGCGCTGCAGGAATGTTGAGACTATCTATGTGGTTATTAGCTGAGTTCAGGAGAGTGGTTGGAATCACAACGAAATCGCTTCTTCAGAGGACAGCCAAGCGCTGCTTAAAGGTGCGCCCAGAGTTCAAACAAAACAGAGAAGAGGATTTAGAGCATGTCTCTAAATCTTTTGATAGACTTACCGATAAGTATTTGAAATACTTCGAGGAACTGAAGATTATCGATGTTGAATTCTCTCGTAGCTGGAACGATTTGACTCTGAAGATGTTTTAGGGAAATGAAGCTCGACCAAGAGACACACCACGGGAAGGGAGACAGAGAAAATAGGCTGATGGGAAAGGGCGAAAGGACTCCCTTTTATACCTGCCTAGTTGAAGGTTACATCTCTCCTTCCTTCAAACATGATTGGTGGACGAGCTTTTGGGTCGAGTTGAAGAACCTAAGTGATCAGGCTACTGTGCGTGCATTGCCAAAAGACTCGCCACTATGAACTCAGTCTCTCTTACCGAAATCTTATATACCTAATGATACAGCTGGCAGAGACTTCTCTCTTCACCATGAGAGTAGTCATGTGTTGGGGCTGGCTCATGGATACAAAGGGGTAGTCCAAAGGGACCTGGCAAGAACAAATAACGGTTTTCTATAGTACCTAGGTATATCTTCGTTTTATCCAAGACGCATGGTCAGGGAACTTGTTATGGTCCCAAGCCGAATCGTGATCAAGAGAAAGTCTATGGATTAGGAATAAAAAAACCTGCATAGCCGAGAGTGTGAATAAACCTTCAGTCCCATTCACTGCATGATGATTCACTTGTAGTCCGAGTCCCACTTCAACTTTTGACTGCCACAATTTCCATCCCATAACCATTCTTCCTGTTTTACCAAACATTTTCCTCGTTTGTTTCCCTCTCTTCTTTCCTCTTCATCACCCCCCAAACATCATCCTGTTTGCCCCCTTCTTCCCCAGGCTGATAACAAACCCACCCACCTCATCCTTCCGCGGGTCACTTAGAAGGCACCAAGAGTGTCCCTCCCTCATTGAGGCAAGCAATTTGTTCAAACAAAAGGCAAACGGCCCGAGTGGGGGAAAACATCATGGACAGCCCCTACGCTTCCGACTCGGATGTGTCTTCTGATTCCGAGCTTACGAATCTATCAGAGATTGTGGCTTCTGGGTCTCGACATGCAAGCCAGAAACGGTTTGGTGACGATGGGGTGTCTAAGAATGGCACTAAGTCTACCCCTGAAGACATGGAGGATGTGCCTCTCAATAAAGACGAGTCTGCTGAAGACGAAGACGACTGGGTAATGCCCGATGAAGAGGAACTTGCAGCAGCTGGTGCTTCAATCTCGACCCAGTCGGAGTACCCAGTTGACGAGAGCGACTCTCATGATTTCCGCTTTGACGATGTCGAGATGATGACCATCTTCTTCTATGATGGCCCCGAGGAAGATGCAGGAGAGCAGCCCTCCAAGCTCTTGTCCGGCTACGACATCTTCATCGGCCCCTATCCCCACGAGCGCCCCTACACCTACGAGGAACTCCACCCTCGCAAGGCCAAAGCCATCGCCTTTGCCAACAAGATTCCAGGCATCCAAACTCTACGGGAAACTCTCTCTGTCACCGCCGATGTCGCCCAGACCAACATCGCCAGATCTTACAAGGACATCGCGGGACGAGTCGTGTCCACGGCCCAGGGCACTTGCGAGGCTGTCGTAATCGCTGGTCAGGTCGGCGGGTTTCTCGTAGGAGGAGCGCTGAATGCTGGACAGAATGTCGCTGTCAGTGTTCAGGAGTCGTGGCCTGGCTGGCCTCTTCCATTCAATCGTGGTGTTTTGGGCATCATTGGGGAGTATTTCCTTGAGGGATTTCAGTCACTGCCTCCCACGGATAGCATCATCCGCCCTCGTGGACGACGTTGAGCCAGCAAGCCGTATGCTGAGAGTGGTTCTGATGCCCAATGGGCAGATTACATTGTTTCGTCCTTTCAGGGACAGTTATCATGGTCATTTCTTGGATAAAGTAGCAAGCAGGAATGAGCTGCTTCGTCATCGTGGAAGACAATACCCATGTACTAGTATGGACGAGAGTATTTTTAGCATGGAGTTTGGATAATTATTTTGACAAAGCATGTTGGATACCGCTGTGCGGGCCCGAAGAAGACATGCAAAATGACAATTGGTCATAAAGGGCACGAGGCAAACGATAGCTACAACAAAGGACCAGAATAAACAGAACAATGCTTGTATTATAAGTAAAAACAGTCTATCGCGTCATCTAAATCATCCAACATTAACTCCAGGACCAATGCCGTGACCTTTTATCCATTTTCATCAAATCGTCCCTTAGTGCTCATGTGTCACATTGTTGAGATCCCTGAACTCGCCGCGCAGGCTCTCAACACCCTCCTTCTTGACCTCTTCAACAAGCTTAGCAACCTCAGGAGCAATGACCTCCTCGTCAAAGCCAAAGTACTTGTAGGCGTCCTTGCCGGGCAGGGACTTGCCGAAAGTGGTCATGGAGAAACCAGCATCGGCGTATCGCTCCCAGCCATTGACGGCATAGGCCTCGATAACGATCCGGGGAGCGTTGGAGCGGTACTGGAGGACCTGGCGCTTGTACTCGAGGGGCTGGCTGTTGAAAATACGCTGGCAGGGGAAGGAGACGACACGGGCCTTGATGCCGAACTTCTCCTTGAGCACCTCGCGGGTCTTGACGGCGAAGACCATCTCGGCACCGACACCGATGAGGGTGACGTCGGCGTTCTCCTCCTCGATGAAGACGTAGGCACCCTTCTGGGCACCCTCGCGGCTTGAGTACTGGGGGTACTGCTCGAGGTTTTGACGGGAGAGAGAGATGATGGAGGGAGTGTCCTTGGCTTCGAGGGCAGTGATGAAGGCACCGGCTGTCTCCTCGGTGTCGCAAGGTCGGATGTAAAGGACGTTAGGCATGGAGCGGTAGAGAGCAGGGAGGGCGATAGGTTGGTGGGTAGGACCATCCTCACCAGTACCGATAGAGTCGTGGGTGGCGATATGGATAGCCTGGAGGTTCTGGAGAGCGCCCATGCGGACACCAGGGGCGGCGTAGATGTAGAACATGAAGAAACTGGAGGTGACGGGCAGGATTGTGCCCTTGCCAAAGGCGGCGAGACCGTTGGAGATGGAGGCCATGGCATGCTCACGGATACCCCAGTGGATATACCGACCGGAGTAGCTGCCGTTAATGCCACAGGTGGTCTTGAGGTCGGGCTGTTATCGTGTTAGCAGGAGTCACTCTGTGCCTTGGAGGTATACTTACGTGTTGGAAGTCCACCTTGTCCTTCCAGATCATGTTAACAGAGGGCGACAGATCAGCTGTGCCAACCATGAAGTTCTTAAGTTTAGCAGCCAGGGGGTTGCAGATGATACCAGCAGACTTTCGCGAAGGTGTAGGACCAGTAGGGAAAGTCTCCTTGGCGGGAATGATGCTTCGCCAGTCCTCAGTAAAGCGGCCCTCGACACGCTTGGTGAACTCCTCGTGCAGTTCGGGGTACTCCTTGGCGTAGGAGGCGACGAGGGTCTTCCAGTCCTCAACGAGACGGTCACCGCGGGGCTTGCGGTCGCGGTAGAAGTTATAGACTTCATCGGAGACGACGTAGTGCTTCTCGGGGTCCATTCCGAAGCGCTCCTTGACGGCCTTGACACCATCAGGGCTGAAAGCAGCACCATGAGCCTTGGCCTCACCAGCGACCTTGCTACCGACACCGATGACAGTGTGGATGTTGATGAAAGTAGGCTTGTCGGTGCTAGCCTTGGCCTTGAGGAGAGCCTTGACAATACCCTCGACGTCGAAGCAACCGTCCTCAATCTCAATGACGTCCCAATTACAAGCGCGCATCTTGGCGTTGACGTCCTCGGTGTTGCAGAGATCGACGCTGCCGTCGCAAGTAATCTGGTTGTTATCGTACATGACGACGAGGTTGTTGAGCTTCCAGTGGCCAGCCAGCTGGATAGCCTCCAGGGCGACACCCTCCTGCAGACAAGCATCGCCAATCATGCAGAAAGTAGTGTTGTTGATGAGGTCGTAGTTGGGCTTGTTGTAAGTGGCCGCGAGGTTCTTGGTGGCCATGGCGAGACCGACAGCGTTGGCAATGCCTTGGCCCAGAGGACCGGTTGTCACCTCGATACCCTCATGCTCGATCTCGGGATGGCCGGGCGCCAATGAGTCGTATTGGGCAGAGTGGTAGGACTTGAGGTGCTCAAAAGTCATGGCCTTGTAGCCGGTGAGATGGAGGAATGTGTACTGGAAAAGACATGTGTGGCCGTTTGAGAGGACGAAGCGATCGCGGTTGAAGTAGTCTGGGTCGTTGGGAGAGTACTGCATCACGTACTTCCAGAGGGCAAGGCCAATAGCAGCCATTCCCATGGCACCACTGATCAGTCAGTCAGTTTTCCACTCGTCTGTTAATCTCGAGTGTTGTAAATCTTACCCAGGGTGACCGCCCTTGAATTGCTCACAAAGATCAGCGATCAAACAACGGAATGTTCGCAGAGCGAGGTCAATTGTCTCAGCATCATCGTTCTTGATCAACTTGACAACGTTGGAAAGGGCGACAGGCTCCTCCTTGGCCTCTGGGGTGATTGCAATGGGCGCCATCTTGAGTTATTCTTATGATACTCTTACAAGACAAGAAGATGGATTGAGAGAGAAGATCAAGGACAGCCTCGAGTTATAGGCATTTTAAAAAAGCATCTTTTGCGCGTGATCTTTCTCATAACGACGATGATATTCTGCTGCGACCCCTCCGGAGTTCCCAACGGGGTAGGGGAAAGCGCCCGTGGGGATTTGGGCGTTTGCTATCAGACGTGGGGTTCTATGGGGATTGACCTTATTGGAACGGTTTGGATGTCTCGTCATGAGGACTACTGTATCAGGAAGTTAGAGGCACCTGGAACATGGCTTTGCCTGTTGGGGTTAGAGCATTGAGACCAGCGCTTAGACTTGCCATTGAGTTGGTAGAACTGGTTATCTCACACCTTTTTGTGCAGTTTCGGTGTGTAGCATGGCCACCTGCAAGTTCCTGAGTTGACGGAGACCCGTTTGAGGTTAGTTTATCGATTGAGATGTTGCATAACTCTGGGGTATCTCCGTTTTCGTGACGCTGTCTCATGGTTGAAGGAAAAAGATGGTCTCGCTTGTGGAACCGAAGACCAGGCAAAAATAGACGAACGATGAGGCACAGTAAAACTTTGGAGAGTGTACCAGATTTTGTGTCTGGGTTATGAATGGTCAATTCTTTCTGTCTGACCCCCTCTCGGCATTGCAAACACAAACATATCTTACCCAAAACGCTCACCACCATCATTTGAGATGTGACAACCCCCGGTTACAATAGCCTTGCCTGAATATCCCAGAACAAAACTTCCAGAACAATTCCAACCGAATCCCTCTTCGCATCGACCTTCCCCTCGGTCACCATCATGGTAATTCTACTCTCAGACCCTTCAATAAACCGGAGACTGTCTTGGGTGCCTCCAAATATGGATACCCGCAGACGATCGCTTCCTATATCCTGAGAATCTTTCCAATACCGGTGTTCGACTTTTTCTTGTCTTTCTCAAATCTTTTTCTTCAATCTCCATCTTTGCGCACCCTCGTTGATACCCAGCGCTCTTCTGCATCACTATGGCTCCCGCTATCGTCTCCGACATTGAGCTCCCGGCCAACGTGCCAGAGACCAAGCAAACCCCCGCCTCAAAAGCGTCGACCTACAAGCTCTTCTCTCTTGAAGAAAAGACAATCGCCATCACCGGCGGAGCCCGCGGTCTGGGTATCACTCTAGCCATTGCTGTTGTCGAAGCTGGTGGTAGCGTCGCCTGTCTTGACATTCTGGAGGAGCCATCACCGGATGAGTGGGCACAGCTCAACAAGATCGCCAAAGCCAACAAGGCTTCTGTTTCTTACCGAAAATGCGATGTTACAGATGAACAGTCTGTTGAGACAGCGATGAACGCCATCGCGGCTGAGGCAGACCAGGCGGGAGCTCCGTTCTGGGGTACCATTGCTTGCGCTGGCATCCAGCAGCAGATCGCTGCCATTGACTATCCTGCTGCCGACTTCGATCGGATATTGCGAGTCAACGTGACGGGTGTATTCAACGCTTGCAAGTATGCTGCGCGGGTACTGCGAGAGAAGAACAGCCCGGGTAGCATTGTTATTATTGGTAGCATGTCTGGCAACATTGCCAACCGAGTAAGTCAACCAAACACCAGATATACTTTGAACCAAACTAATGTGCTACAGGGTCTATCTTGCACAGCATACAACTCTAGCAAGGCTGCTGTCCAGCAAATGTGTCGATCGGTCGCTCAAGAATGGGGCCAGTACGGTATCAGAGTCAACACCCTCTCTCCTGGCTACATCAGAACTGCCATGACCGATCAATTGCTCCAAGAGAACCCCGAGGTCGAGAAGACGTGGATGGCTGGTGCCCTACTGGGACGTTTGGGTGCGCCTGAAGACTTCAAGGCCCCAGCCGTGTTTTTGCTTTCGGAGGGCGCATCATTTGTTCACGGTACGGATCTGAGAGTTGATGGAGGACATTGCGCATCGGCATAATTGAAAAAAAAGGAAGAAATCGCATTTAGGTGATGTTATGGTTAATATGGAAAGATCAGGGTTTAGAAGATTACATGTTCTTGGAGTCTACCGCACATTCCACCGAGGTATACAGCCCAAATCACCCAACTTTGCACGCATTCCTAAACCACTGAAAAGCCATGCCGGAGTTCACATGATACCTCATCAATAGGTAATTCATGGTTTAACCTTGCCAACAAGATCAATTGGCGTAGCGTGGCGTCCCCACTGCCACCACCAAAACGATGCCGCTAACTCAGCCTCGATTGGCTTTAATCGTGGATGCCTTGCGAGGTTGTTTCATTAATTTGGCTGCCTCCAGCTGAACTGTCTATAACATCAAGATATTTCCCGTATTCTTCAATCTCATGCAGACATCTCAGCTTCGTATACCATCATAATGAACTCCATTTCCCTATCAGAAAACGCCCGCAAAGCATTGGAGCCCTCTCACCTCCAAGACCGTATCATCGGCACCCTGTTTGGCTCCGCCCTTGGAGACGCTATCGGATTATACACCGAATTTCTCTCTGCCGAACTTTCAGCAAAAGCATATCCTAACAAAGTCTTTACTCTACTGCCCGCTGAAAAGGCAACACCCTTTCGTCGCGACCATCACAGAAACTTCCACCGTCCTGGCGAATGGACAGACGACACAGACCATGCTGTTCTGATACTGCTTTCTTACCTCCATAGTGATGGGAAGAAGCTTGATCCTCAGGACTTTGCGTCCAGGTTGTCGGTGTGGGTTCGTATGGGACTGCGTGCACTCGACACACTACCTCTTGGTCTTGGACGGACCGTAGGTGGCATTGTCCGCAGTAAATCCTACCTGGATGATCCTGAAGGGACGGCCCGGAAGTTTTGGGTGACGGGGAAATATAACGCTGCCCCTAATGGAAGTCTTATGCGGACGCATCCGCTGGGTCTCATGTGTCTCAAAAGGTCTGTCGAAGAAACCTTTCAGATCGCGGCGGATTACTCACTGGTCACCCACGTTGACCCAAGATGTGTTGTGTCTTGCGCAATTGGCACTGCTCTCGTTCGTGGTCTTGTTCTTGGCGAGATCTACGAAGAGCGACATGTCGATGAGTTGATTGAGGCTGGTCTTACATGGTACAATGACCGTCGCGAGAAAGAACTTCAACATCCCGACAGAAAAGACGAACCTCGCTTGAATGGCGCTGAGTTCAGACAACATGCTACAGCCAAAACACTCGCCGACCTTAACCTAGACGAGAGTTACAAGATTGGCTACGTCTACAAGACCTTTGGTTCTGGCATTCTGCTTCTACGCCTCGCACTACGCCAACTCGACTCCGGGCGATTATGCTCCCAACTTGTCATTTTTGAAAAACTCATCACAGATCTCACAATGGAGGGCGGCGACGCAGATACAAATGCTTGTTTTGCTGGAGCCTTGCTCGGAGCATTACTTGGGTACAAGGCGCTGCCCCCGCATTGGCGCGATGGTCTTCGCCACGGGACCTGGTTGATGGAGAAGTCGGAGGGACTATGTGATGTCTTGGGTGTGACCAAAAGTTCATATTTGGGATCGAAGGACAAGGATACGGCGGAGGATGGTGGTCGGGGGTTCTTGACCGATGCGCAGATGGAGGAGAAGTGTATGAGAATGCAGGCTTGGATGGCTCAAGAGGAGCAAGAATGGAATAGAAAGCAGGAAGCTGAGAACAAGAAGTCGAACTGGTTTTCGTGGAAATAAGGATGGACGAAATTATTCATACCATATAAGTTGCATTTCGTTATTTATGATCACAATAGTATTTGAATGACAAGGGGACCCGTGTTCCAAAAAATGTGTACACAAAATGGCATTGAAGCCATGTGGAATTCGTTCTGAAACGATCAGAAAGTTAAAATACAGTATAAATCGAACCTAAATGAGACTTATACCGACCTTCTCGGTGCAATTGAAGACTTGCGAGACTCGTCACGTCCCCAAACCCAATAACAGTTCCTCCAACAACCTTACTCACGCATGTGAACCTCAGTCTCAAACTTCTCATCACCCACAGCCTCAGACACCTCTTTAGCGCTCTGCTCGGACGCCTCTCCAGGAACACCCATGCTGTGATCCCAGTGAAGCATAACCTTTGAGCCAGTGAAGAGCTTGTCGATCTGCTCGAGAGACAGGAGTCGGGTCTCGGGGTAGAAGAAGTAGATCAGAGGGACGAAGAAAGCGTTGAAGATGCAGAAGTAGACGTATGTCTTCCAGCCGATGTTCGAGATGGAAACGGGAGTGATTTCGACGACGAGGAAGGTGAAGATCCAGTTGGAGGCTGTGGCAAGGGCGGCGGCGCGGGTACGAATGGCCAAGGGGGCGTATTCGGCGGGAACTGGTACCTGTTAGATTTCACGACCGTTGAAGAGTTTGAGCGGTTTAAACTTACGTAGCCAGGGGATAGCGAGCAGTCCAACAGCAAAGAAGAAGTCTGCAGATCAGTCAGTTCAGTGCACCCTTCTCTTTTCACGACAGCATGACTTACTGAACAAGAAGAGCATAACAATGGCCACGATGCCAGGTCCTGGCTTTCCAGTAGACACAGTTCCAGCCAGGACCGCCATACAGCATGCCTGACCGGTTGCTGCAAACATCATCAACTTGCGGCGGCCAAGACGATCAATGACCCAGATCGGAATAAGACTGCTGAAGAAGTACGCGACACCATTGAAGCCGGCCAATAGAAGACTCAGGTTGTGGGAGATTCCGACTGATTCTTGGAAGATGACGGGAGCGTACTGAATGAGCAGTTAGCGGTGCGTTCAAGCCAACATTGGCCATCATTTTTAGTGTAGGGGACTCACGTATGTAATAAGATTGATACCAGAGAGCTGTTAAGAGAAACTGTTAGTCGAATTGGTTTAAAAAGAAGGGTGGGCTGTATCTTACCTGTTGCATAAACTGTCCGCCAATACCTAGCATAGTTCGATACAAGAACTTCTGCTCTCCATTCTTCCACATGGCCTTAAAACTGCTGGTCTGAGCAGCTTCACGCTCCTCGTTGATAGCATGCTGAATCTCGGCGATAGCGCGGCTAACAGACTCGTCGTCCTTCGAGATTGACCGAGCATCCTTGCGCACAGCCCAAAGGACCTCTCGCGCCTCATCGTGATGGTCGTGGTTGATGAGCCAACGGGGCGATTCGGGAAGGAGAATGATACCGATAAGAGTGACGATGGCGAAAAAGATCTGGAAACCTAGTGGGAAGCGGAATTGGGCATCGTTGCTGATGAAAGACATGCCGTAATCGACCCAGTACGCGAGCATGACGCCAAAGATGTTGATGGCGAGTTCGATGGCAAGACCTTTGCCGCGGTTATTAGCCTTCATCAATTCAGAGTGCCAAACAGCTAAGAAATGTCAATTGATGTTTTCCTCATTCTTTAGGGACGACTTACGAATGGTACTGGTGTTCATGCCGTTTCCTAAACCCGCGACAATTCGACCAACGATCATCTGGGGAATACCGAAAGCAGCGGCCTGAAGAGCGGCCCCGATGCTGAGAACAACACAACCCATCATGATACACTTGCGACGACCAAAATATTCGCCAAAGATGAGACAGAAGATGGCGCCAAAGAAGCATCCAATCTCGTAGATGGCGACAACGGTGCCCTGCAGAGAAGAGCTTCCATTACCGCCTTCTGTAGTGTCAATCTCGGGGAAAGTGTTTGTAAAGGCAGTACCTGTCAACAGGCCTGACATAACGCCTTGGTCATAACCAAAAAGGAGGAATCCTGACCCTGCTGTGGCCGTGATGGCCCAGTCCAGATATCTACCGACGAGGATCGTCATGATGAGAGATGGTTGAAGGAGATTGAGTAGAACCGAGCTGAGAAGTGAGGATGGAACCATTCACGAAGGGATCATCGCATCTTCATATATACTGCGACAATCTGATCATCTCAACGAGAGAAAAAATTGACCTGTTGTTACATGAATTGACTCGCGCGAACAAGGTTCGTTCCAAGGTCCTGGCGCGGGTTCCCCGTGGGGACCCGGCAGCACGCTGTAGCATCAGTTCTACGCAGATCGCTCTGGGGTTTTGGCGGGTTAGCGAGGGAATTCCCTGCCCTAGGCGAAAAGTGATTGCAGTTTTGAGGAGGACTGCGGCATTCCCAAGCGCCGTAGAGTGTCTTTGAGAACATGGCTGAAAGCTCGGAGCATTTAGGCAGCCGGTTTCCTGGATGATATTGCCGAGGGTTTGACATTCTGCGTCGGATTGCCTTGGACTTCTTGAAAGATGAATTGTAGCCGCTCGATGGTGTAGTACCATCTGTCGTCGTTGTCAGAATGATTGCTTGTCTTGGCCGGGAATATGCACGTCAGAGCCCGGCAATTGACAGCCTAAAATTATGACAAGATAGGAAGACACTTGTGATGGCATTTCTGGGATTGACATGGTGATTTATGCATAAGATTAGTTCATTATTCACTCGTACAATCGGAACATATCCGTGAGGAATTACACCTCGGTGCCTGACACCGAGATGCATAGAGTGTAGAGGAAGATGTCTGGGGAAACTAGAACCAATTAAAGACAGCAAGTTGAGCGTCAACTCTTCGAAATACTCAAAAAGGCAAGTCGAGCACATTCTGTTCCTGGTGTTGAAAATGTTCCTGACAAAGTCCGCTTAGACTTACTTTAAATGGATGAAGAATTTGGTGTTGCACCTGATCACTTCCCCATCCCCACCCCCTCAGAC